>SEYY01000138.1:95207-114106 GCA_009176605.1 Armadillidium nasatum
TGTTAGCAACAGAACCATCAGAGCGAATAAGAGGAGGAAAGGAAGATTTACAGAAATAGTTGGAGATGTTTTTGGCAAGAGGCCAGAAAGATTTTTCAGTAGGAGAATTTAGGAGCTCAGCACACCTTCGTTTGGTGAAAGTCTGCTTTGCTCGTCGAAGAATATCCCTGCAACGATTCCGATCTGAATGAAAATTAGCTAGAGTGATAGGAGAAGGAGAATTTTTCCACTGTCGATACGCAATGTCTCTAGCCTGAATGGCACGAGAACAAGCACGATCGAACCATGGATTTTGAGGAGAGAAGGATTTAGTTGAAGAAGGAATGAACCTGCTCATCCCATCAACGATTACGGCCCCCACCTTATCGGCAGAGACCGAAGCGTCTCCAGAGACAAAGCAGTCACTCCAGGAATAGTTAGCGTAGAAGCAACGCAAAGCCCCCCAGTCAGCCCGATCAAAGTGCCAGAAGATACGCTTAGGGCAGGGTGGAGCAGTTGGAGAGAAAGCATGAAAATTAAGACAAATTAGATTGTGGTCAGGAGTTACCAATAGGTGCGAAGATAGCATATTTATAGAGAGAAGGACTAGTAGTGAAGCATAAATCAAGAGTGTTCAAGAATTGGTTGGGACGATCTGGAATGTGTGTTGGTTCTTTAATCAGTTGCTCCAGATCGTTGAGAATGCTGAATGATTCGGCCTCCTCTCCCCCTGAATCGGTATGAGAGGAACCTAGCCATTCAGTGTTGTGTACGTTGAAATCCCCTAAATAGAGGACCTCAGTATTTGGATGTGAAGATGTAACAGTCTCGTGAGAAGTAGTTAGGTACTCAAAAAAGGTATGAAAATCTGTTCTATTAGGAGAACAGTAGCAGAAGCACAAGATTATTGAAGTGGTAGGAAGAAAGATTTTAAGCCACAGAACATCGAAGTTAGGAGATTCAAGATTCACAAGACGTGTTACCGGAGTGTTGGTGTTAACATAGGCTCAAACTCCACCCTTAGAACGGAAATTATGAAATAAGTTATAGTTAGATATATTAAAAAAGTTAGGAGAGGAATTCTTTGATATCTGGGTCTCAGACAAGAGTAAAAGGTTAGGATGAGAATTAGAGGAGATGGTATTCCACAGAAGCTAAGTTAGAACGTAAGCCACGGATGTTGGTGAAGTGTACAGAGAACCCACGTCTGCGCACACCAGCCATTCTTCACAAACACTTGCGTTCAAAACAGACAAACAAACAGCCAATCTAGCAAACTGACAAACACAAACAATCACACGAGCAAATAGACAGACTAACGAAGAGGCAAACAAAACAAAATAAAAACTGAAAATGCTTATGTTAAAAACAAATATTAAAACTTTAAAAACACAAACACAAACAATCACACGAGCAAACAGTCAGACAAACGAAGAGACAAACAAAACAAAATAAAAACCGAAATAATACTCATGTTAAAAACAAATATTAAAATTGCTTTTGCGCTCTTAAAAAAGTTGTTAAGCGCAAAATGCAAAAGCGCACATTTTCGAAATTTAGCGCAAAACGCAAAAGCGCAAAAAAAAATTTTAAAGCGCAAATTGCGCTTTTGCGCTTATGCCCACCTCTGGTTAAAATATGTATAAAATTATATATCTATAACAAAATGAAAACAAAAAATAGAAATATTTGAATTCTCATTATACCTATTAAAGTCTAAATATTACTTGCCAGCATGATGAAAAGCTGCCCCAAATGACAATGATCTTTCCAAAACAGAGTCAAGTCCTGCAGGGGAAGCGCGAAGAGCCTCAATAATCCTATTTAAGTCCTTTTCATTTAGACGATTTCTTAAAGACTGCACAATATTTTCAGGGTAACCACTGTTATTCTTACCTAAAGAAATAGTTTTATTTTAAAAAAAAAATAACCAACAATGAATTGGAAAGTAATATTTACTATTTATGATAATTATGCTTGACAACTGACCAGTCATTAACAGAGATGAAGTTCAGAGAAAAAAAAAAAATCCACATAGAAAATTATTTAGCTATGACAGTAATCAAATATCTGAGGGAATTTTTTTTTTTTTTTTGAAGATTGAAGAAGAAATGATGTAATATAAATTATAAGTCATCAGAAAGAGGTGATATAAAAAGAAATGAATGAAATGCATTGTACAGTAGTGTAATTTGGCTCTAGTGAGTTAAAAACGAAGAATTTGTATGAATAATTTTTAAACCTCCTGTAAAAAAGTGAAAGGGGTCTTTATCCAAAATTTAAAACAACTAACTTCAAGAACTGTAATTTAAATGGAATGTCAGAAAGCTTCACCTAAAATGGGACGGTTATAAGAATGTTTGAAATAAAAGATTAAGTAGGAGTGAAAATTAAATACTTTTAAATAAGATAAACTAACTACTAGTTCATATTTAGGGAAGAAGAGCTATAGAGAAATAGTACGAGATTACAAATCAGTGTGTGTGTGGGGGGGGGGGGGGTTGAATCAACAAAACAATCGGCATTGCTTATTACTGGATAAAAAAAAATTTTTTTAGAACTTTCACTGAAATTAAGAACTATAGACAATATTGGCAACTTTATGGAAGAAGAGAGTTATGTGTTTCCCTATAATTAAGAAAAAGGAAACAGATGAAGCGAGAAAATTAATTCACGAGAAAAAGATAAACAGAATATAATATGATTTTCAGAAGTAAGGTTAGCATTCAAACACAGAAATAGGAGTAATAAATTTGGAGGAAAAGAAAACATTTTATAAAACACAAGGGAAGATGTAGGAGCTTAAATCATAATAACATTTAAAGAAATAATAATTTAGTTTGTGTTGGAACAAAGTTAACATAATAATTAACTACAAAAGTTACAAAGACTGTTCAGAAAGAATATAAGAGCACCTGAAAATAAAAATAATTATTAGGTCCAAGATATAGACATTTGAAAGACAGTTCAAAGTAAGACTAAGTATTATGACTTAAATGTTACGATAAATGAAAAACTATATTTTTGTCTTACCAATAGAATAAAAACTGGATGCAATATTTAAAGAAACTTTTTCACACCATGCTTTTGCAGGGCAAAATATTAAAACAGAATAACCTTCTAAAACCGTTTCCAAACACAACTGAATTAAATGTTCTCCATCATCCTGTAAAGTAAGAGGTGGTAGTAGTACAACTTTACAAGTAAAAATTCAAAATAATATATATATATATATATATATATATATATATATATATATATATATATATATATATATATATATATATATATATATATATATATATATATATATATATATATATATATATATATACCTTGATTTTTATTTCAGATGAGTGTAAATCCCTAATAACAGAAAAATCTTCATTATAAAGGGTAGAACCAATCTTGACCATTTGTAGGAGAGGTATTGGTCGATAAGAGGTTGAATAGGATTTCCCTTTTTGCCATTGTGCTAATACGTGAAGATTAGGTAACGTAGCAGACATTCCAATAACTTGAATTTGAAGTTCTTCCTTTTTTTTTTTTAAAATAAAATTATTTTAAAACAAAACTACTCAAACACTTGTTACCAATAAAATCGTTCGTGCTTGCTTGCTAGGGGAGGGGATGGAGAAAATGATATAATAAAGATAATTTTTCCCTCCAGTCAATATATCTTAAATGATAAAAATTTACTTTAGAGTTCTGGCATTTTTGTCATTAGTCAACAAGAAATTTGAAAATAAAATAGATACACTCAAGATAAACTTTACAAGCAAAGAGTTCGTCCTCAAAAAAGAATATTCTAAAAGTATGTTCATTTTATATATTGAAAACTGAAAGTAATAAAAATAAATTAAAAAATAAAAATACAAATAAAAATAATTCCACAAAATTAGAAGCAACACTTAAAAAAATTCTAAAAAAAAAAAATTTTTTCTTAGGTTAGGAATATTCTGTTGTCGCAGAGAAATTTGGAATGATGCAATAGATTCGTATCCACTGAAGAACACCACCAGATTCTCTCTTTTTCTATTTTTAAACCTAAATGTTTTAATTTTCATATATTACTGCAATGGGCCTTGCCCATGTCTGGTGGTTAACCTCTTAAAAGAAAAAATGAAAATCTAAGTGAAAACAGTTTGAAGCTAAATATTGGCAAAAAATAAAAATATACTAACTCGAAGCCCTGACTAACATTAAGACCTTTTTTTCAATGAGATAAACTTAATTAAAATATTACCTTTTTTAAAGTAGCTACATACTGTAGTTTTGTTAGAAGCAGTTCCAGCAAATAACCTCTGTGTGGGTCACCAACCATATGAAGCTCATCAACAACAATAACTCCTAAGTCACCAAGTTTTTGATCTTCAATAAGCCTATATAAATTGAAAAACTTTATGTAAGAAGTATATTTACCTGAAAAAAATTTATCATTGAAGTATGTTTACCTTTTAATAAAGTTTTGAGAACATTTAAATATACACCATCATGAAATCGCGATGATCATCACTTACAACCAAAATGAAAGTAAAAAAATCGCATTTAAACTCAATTTTCTTAACAGTAAAGAGAGAAGAAGTGCGTGTCAAGTTAGAGAATAAATGAAAAACTGAAGAAAACTTCAATAATTATGGGGTCTTTCTTTCTAATAACTTGTAGTGAAAAGTATAAAACAGAAAAGGTAAACTATTAGTAATTCCTAAAGATTTACATAATTTACCCTTCTTTACATAAATAATAATTTAAATACTTCAAATATACAAATACTGAATTATTAGGCTACTACATCATGATGTAAAAGTGAAATACAATTAATGTAATCTTCAAGTAGTCATTAGCCACCACCCCTGACTGATTCCACATAAACCAAGATATTAATAAAAAAAGTAGGCAAAGTAATCAACTAAGATAAAATATACAATTCAAAAATAGTTTTTTTTAAAGTTACTTTATTTAAGAAGTTTTCAATCAAAAAGGAAATTACGGTAATGCAATTTTGGTAAAAACAAAAATTTTAATATCTACAGGTTTTTAAGCAAAAAATTTAATCATTAGAAAATGAATTTTTCAAATTCAAAATTAGGGAACAATGTAATGAACTTCTCTATCATTTTTTATTTAAATTAGGTTTTACGAATTTATTGTTCAAAATCGTAATGTAACACACAAAAATAAAAAACGAGATATATATTTTTTTTCTTCAAATTTTGGAAAATAACACATTTGTTCCGCCAACTCTGACGACAATTTCAATTTGTCAGTCAAGAACCAGTAGAATCATTTCTTTTCTAAATAACCGTCTGTAGCGTAAGAAACTGCAAATATCACTCGACAGTTAGTTTAGAGAACCAATTAAAAATGCAGTTAGATGAGAGGGATGGTGTCATCGGGATTGTTTCCCGCTTTATTTATGGTTGTGTAATGTAAAGGTCCCCTTACCTGCTTTCATTTGAATCAGAGTTTCTAGACTTTCGCTCGAACTCTACAAACGATCTATTACGATATTTCTCAATATTGCAATTGGTCGTTTATATAATTATGAACTCCAGAATAGACACCAAATGCAAATGAGAACCACACCAAAGTTAGAAGGGATAATTGAGGAGAGACTAGGTGGAAATTGAAATAAGAGTCGTAGGTGTCTACTAAATTCACTTGAATCAGAGTGAGACAAGTAAATTACAAGGTTGTTTTCATTTAGTAGAAGAATGCATGTGGCAATACTTAACGTTGTGTGAATTATTTAAGCTACGTCACAGTGACATTAAATGCTTTTAATAACATAAAAACAAAATAAAGAAAGAAGACTGCGATGTTATTGATAATATAAATATTATCAATGACATGTATCGGAACAAACTCACAGGTAGTAGACCAAACTCCTTTGAAGACGGAAAATATCCTCGGATTTACTTACAACACATGAGATGTATGGAAACTGTTTAGAGGTAATCGTATTCTTGGTAAACAAACGAAAATCTAAGATTTGTTTACACTAATGAACGAATGACTAATTTTTTACGTTAAATTAAAGAAAGGAATTTGAGATCAATTAAACTGTTGTTGATCTATGCATTAAAATTTAGATTCTTGATTAAATTATTATATTTAAATAAAGTTAAACACAACAAATATATAAAAAGATATCACTGCACTAACGACACAACTTTCCCCTCTGGCGATTTCGTCTCAACTGAGCCTTAAGCCAAAGCGCTCAAGGGTTTCGAATGTAACTAGTTAAAGTATTTCAATATAAGTTAATTAACTCGAATTTTTATTAATATATATTTATAACAGAAATATCGCTAAAATTTTAGTGAATTTGAATATACAAAAAGAAATTGCTAAAAACGTTACCAAATTCTTATTTTGACAATTGAAGCTGTTGCTATGCGTTGAGAATCTTTTTCCGTTTCTTGAATGTTCCATCACATTCTCCTTTCTCCCGCATGATAAAATTTAAAATGTAGGTTATTTTCTAGTTCTTTCTATCAATTAATTACTTAGTATATAATGTATGTACGAATATTAAAATATTCCTTGTTACATTGAGAATATGTTGTCTAACCTTTAGTTTGATTTGATTATCATTAACGAAAATATAAAGGGAGACCTACCAAATTTGATTGCGGCTGATTACTAATTAATAATAAGTCTAATCGAACTTTATTGTAGGAGCCCAACATCTTTAATGATTAAAGAATCTAATAAACTTAATAAGAAAGTGATAGTTACATTTAAACTCAAGAAAAGTGATTTTATATGAGTGTTAATTGACTTGTAATAGATTCAACGTGTTTATATATATATATATATATATATATATATATATATATATATATATATATATATATATATATATATATATATATATATATATATATATATATATATATATATATATATATATATATCTGAAAGGCGAGTATTCATGTATAGATAGAAAGGGTTTCATCTCCTGAGTACGAAAATGATTATAAAAAATCAACCAAACGCATTCTATAAAAAGTTTTAAGCGTTAAAATATGAAAGTTTTTTCACGGTAAGGATTTCGAAAAATGCTCAAAAATGGCGGCTAACAAAAATGCACGCGGAGGAATAATTGGGAAAACTCGTGGCGGGATTCTTTTATGGAAATGTGAGTTGTAGGAAGAAATGAATTTTAATAAATATAAAGATATAATGAATCATATAATATTATAGAAAATAAAATAACTGGTTTGATTTTGCCTACAAAAATCGCAACAACATTGTTGACATCGAGATTTCAGAGTTTCCGGCTCTATCAAATATTACTATAAAATGATGAAATATTTTTTAAATTTCATTCTGACCCTTGTTATGATGGTCTCATTCTGACATTAATATCACACACAAACATCGTTCACATTTTCCAAATTTGCGGTTTCGTTACCTGAGCTTAGTTGGCATTAAATCATTTCTCAGCATATGATTTTCCTCTTTTCTGAGAATTCCGTTACATTTTAATTCTATTTTCCCCCTTTCTTTACTTGCAGATTTCATTTACTCAAATGGATCTATTTGTATAATTTGTGTATGTGTGTGTGTCTGTATATTAATTATCAATGTCATTTTAAAACATGGCAACATAAATTAACCAATTTTTAAAATTTTTTCTTGCATAGTGACAAGATTAGGGATATATATATATATATATATATATATATATATATATATATATATATATATATATATATATATATATATATATATATATATATATATATATATTATATATATATAATTGACTTTGGAGAAGATTGAATCTACTGAATTCATCTAATTCACTTTGAAGAGCCAAAAAAATTTAAACCATGAATTTGAGATGGAGCGATAACAAAATTTTAATCATTGAAATTGCACCATTATTTCTACAAGCAGCAATTTATCAAAAAATCTAATTAAAATAATGTCTAAAATAATATTAAGAAATTATTTAAGACTTACTTATTAATAATATTATTTGCTTTTTCAATAGTACAAATAGCAATATCTGTTTTCTGGAAACCTCCTGGAGGAGATTGTCCTCCCATAAATCCCTCTACTCTGACACCTGCCACTCCAAAGAGACGCTATATGGAAGAAAAAAATATGGCAACTTTAGCAAAATAGAATTATTAAAACATTATATATTAAACAAATAGTATATAAACTTTAAATTACTACATTAAATTTTCTATTTCAATAACCTACAAACATTTTCCAGAATTTATTAATTAAATATAACATACAAAAATAAATAACAAAATAATATTGTTTATTGTTAACCTGCAATGAATATGTTTTTTCTCTTGCAATGGAAACAAAGGGTAAGATAAATACACCCTTTTTCTTCTGCTCCAAAACACGTTTTAATAATAAAATTTCAGCAACTAAAGTTTTACCTATTATATATATATATATATATATATATATATATATATATATATATATATATATATATATATATATATATATATATATATATATATATATATATATATATATATATATATATATATATATACTGAAAGGGGGGGGGAAAAAACATATGAACTAGTTTCATCCTAATTTTTTAAAATGCATGGACGTGAATGTTTGCAATAGTTATTATAGGTCATTTGACATCACTATCAGCAAAATTCTAGTATATTATTTAGTATGGTTTCATAAAATATATTTGAAAATTCCAACCTTAACTTCAATACATATGTTTTTTGTTACAGTTCATAACTCATGACATTCCTTTATACATCCAACAAACACATAATGTATGAAACAATTGAGAAATTCATACAGAAATTTCTACTTTGGCTAAGTGCCGTTCGATATTCAGCCCTAAACTATATTAAATTGATAACTTACTGTACATACTACAGATGATCAATGATCAATGGTGTATGACTGAATGTATGTATTCGCTATACACTTTGAAGGTTGAGTTAATTACCTGCTGATGTTGGGGCAGAATATACTAAGTTGCAGCCATCTAATACTCCTGGTAGTTTTAAACATTCCACTTGCCATGGAAACATAGAAGATATACCATTTTCTTTGTATTTCTATATATATATATATATATATATATATATATATATATATATATATATATATATATATATATATATATATATATATATATATATATATATATATATATATATATATATATATATATATGAGTATCTTTTTATAGTACACAATGTGCATTGTAATTTCTAGAAAATTGTCGGTACTTACAATAAGAACATCTTCAGGAAGACCCCAATTTGATAAATCTAATTTATCTTGAGAGGAAAGCGATGAAGAAACTTCAATGCTACTATTAATGCTACCAACAACATTCTCTTTTTCATTATCTTCAATAACAGTATTTTCAAAATTGAAATTACTTATGTCACCTGTTAGTATGGACTGTCTATTGCAACTATCATCATTTCTTAATTTATGAAACCCTGTTTCATTTTTTCGCTCATTATTAAAAGTTTTTGGAGTACTGGTTTTAGAGATAATGGTCTTCTTAATCCTGGAACTATCCTTTTTGTTGGAGGCATTGTAAATATTACTTGGTTCCAGTACACTTAATTCTTGAATAGTTCTTTGCAAACTACTGGAGTTATTTAATGTCTTAGTAATGTTTTGTAGTTTGCATTTATTTAAAATTCTCTTGGAAAAACGAGGGGTTATATGTTTATTTTCTTTACATTCAAGTTCTTCCTGCCTCAAGACATTAACAGGTTGTATTGAAGAAACACCACCTTTATTAATTAGTGTGGTACCTTTAAGAGAGTCTTCATCTGCAGATGCCGATCTGGATTTTAACCCTTTACTTTGGTTTGCATTTTCCAAGCATTCAGAGTTTCCGTTCTGTACTGCTAATTCAAATTTGCATACATTGTCTAAAACATCTTCAGTAAATAATGAATCATCTCCAAAAGAATGTATCTGAAAAAATATAATAATAATATTAGATAAATAATCAACACTGAATGAGGAATCTAAAGTGTCAGGGAAGTAATTGCTCTTTAAATTTAGTGAGAATTAGGAGGTTTAATTACCATTCATTAAAATTATATAAATATATATATATTTTTTTTTTTTACAAAAAAATTCCCTAACATTTGATAATAATAATAATAAACTATTACTGCATATTTGTACTGTAATTGCTTTAATAGTCACCATGATAGAGTAGGATTACCTCTGATAAGAAGAAAATTTTTCTTCACTGAACTGTCTAAAAAAAAATAATTTGGGGGGGAGGATTAGGTCTCATGAATTCTCCTTCAATTTAGTACGACATAGATTACAACCTTTAAACATGGTTATTTGTAACATCCAGTGATGGGCGAATTCGGATTCGGATTCGAGAAATTCCAAAATCAGCTGGATTCAGATTCGAGAATTCCAAACTTGGTTGGATTTGGATTAGCGAAATTTAAAATTAGCCGGATTCAGATTTGAAAGTTGCCGGATTCGCCCATCCCTGGTAATATCTCTAGGTTTAGTGTTTTATTTTAATTCATCTGAGACTCCTTAAAAGTCTCCCAACCTATAAATATAGATCCATCAATCAAGAGAATAAACCCTTCTTGAATTGGTGATATGATTTTAGTACAGGTGAATATCACTTTAGGGTTACAAAGCAAGTAATGTTTTTTCAAGTTCCAATTCTGACTCTAGCTCCTCCTCTGAATTCCTTCATTTTATAGTAAAATATTTATTTTTTTTTGCCCAAGTTCCAGTGAAAAATTTGTTTCCATCCAGTTTCAGCTCCACTAAAAAAAAAAAAAAAAAAAGTTTTTTTTTTACTCTGGTTCCATTACCCTATCTCCCTGCTTTTGATTCAAAACACTGATTAATTTTCCATTCCTTGTGATGTATTTCCATTTCGCCATCTAAACTCTAATACTAATAATCATATATTCCTCCTCACCCCAATATAAAAAAATAATTATCATCTCAACATATTAAAATAAAGCAGCAACAATAATAAAATTGAAGCAAATATTTTCTGATGTGGCTTTCTTGACAATCTTACTTCCTTTACTTTATTTCCTGTAAAGTTCACATTGAGCCGCCAGTGAATCCTTCCACTTCTGTATGTCCCAAACTATCTTCTTTGCTTCTCACCAATTCCATCCCACTTTGTTCATAACCTCCTCCACTGTTCTTCTTCCAGATGCCTTTCCAATCTTGGATTTTTTATTTGTTTTTCCTATTTCTTTTCTTGTCAGTGGATTTATATCTATCATTCCCTCCATCTCCCCTCTCCCCCCCCTCTTCAGCACCTATCTCTTTGATTATTTTCTTTTCACTTAACAGTTCTCTAAAATTCTTCCCATCTCTTAGCAATCCTTTTCCTAATCACTTATTTTTCCATCTTTTTCTCTTACATTTACATTTTTTCTGCTTGAATTTTCTTTCATCCTTCTTGTCAGGTTATATATAGTGCTCAGTTCTCCCTTCTCTGCTGCCTTTCAGCTACCTCTGCCATCTCATCATAATAATCCTATCTCTTTTTTTTCTCTTTATTCTCATATCTTCATTTATCACTATATTCCTCCATCATTATGTTCCTTCTATTTAGTCTTGTTTTATTAAATTTATTATGTATCACTTCTCTTTTCTCAATCTCTCTTAAAGTTCCCTGTTATCCATGGTTTCTTTCCCCTTACCTTATGTCTTTTCAAAACTTCCTCACAACTCTCCTTCAATACAGTGACTAAACTCTCCATTTACTTCCAATTATTTCTTCTTTTTGGTTCTTAATGTTATTATTTATTTAAACTTCTCTAAGTTGGTTTTTAAATCTTTCATTAGTCTTTATTTTTGGATATTTTAATTTCTCTATATTGATATTCCACCTTGTTCCTATTTCTTTCTTTATGACATTTAATTTTAATTTTATCTTTCCTATCAACAAAAATTGGTCGCTATTTACATCTGCTCCTCTCTTAAATTTCACATCAAATAGAGATCTCCTATATCTCTTATCAATCATAGGTAAAAACACGGAATATATATGAACAGGGACCGACCGGGGCTGGAATTTGGCCGGTTCCGGGGTCACCCAAATTTGGCAGGGGCCGGGGTTACCTAAAATTTGTAAAGAGGTCAAAAGCACTGAAATTTTAGGTTAAGAAAATTAGATATAAGGTTTATTTAATTGTAAGGAAGGAGTAGAATAGGCAACATTCACTTAAATTAATGATTAAATGCATTTTCTCTAAAAAAAAAAATCAGAAAATTACAGTTTTGTATATTTAAAGTTTTAAAAAAGGACAAAAATTAAAAAAAAAATTATTCTAATTCATAATAGTGATTTAACACGTTTACCTAGGTAAGACCCAAAGGTAAAGTTTGAAAAAATGTAAGATATAAAATTATCAATTTAACCTGTATTTATACATATCATTGTTATTTTATTGCTATTTGTCAAACTTGTATCATTTAGCTGCATTATTTAAAAATTATTATTTTGTTTATACTTTCAGTCAATATGGCTAAAAGTTCAGCTTCTGCAGTATTTGAATACTTTACAATGTTTCAGGATAGGCTCGAAATAGCTAAATGTAACATCTGCAGTCAGAAAATTAGAAGAGAATCACAGGGTGCTACAAGTAAAAAAAATTTAAACCAAATCTTTTTGGAGTATCTAAAATCAAAACACAAAGATGAACATTCACTAGCAGAAAAGGAGCGGTCAAAAGAAACAGAAAAGAAAAAAATCTTAATTTTCTTATATTTTGTTTGAAATTTTTTTTTATTATTTGACTGATTGAGCTGAAATTTTCAAAGTATGTGAATTTTTTCACGAAGTTCTGAGTTGATTTCGAGCATTTTTTTGAGTCTATAACGGTTTGAAACTTATTTGGACCCAAAGTTGAAAAAAATGAATAACTGGATCAAACCACTGGTCCACATTGAGCTGAAAATTTAAGTGAATACCACCTTTACCTCAATTTCTTGCATTGGTGGGAATAGATTTTTGATATCACGTCTAGAAAAGTTATAAGCACTTGAAAAAAAATTTGCAAAAATCGTACCCTTCTGGAGAAAAAATTATTTAAAAAAAAAAAGCTTCCTATTTTTTTTTATTTGTGAATATTGTTTAGAAGAGGAACAGGGCAACAATTTTTATTTAGGGCATTTTTAAATGCCCTTTGTTTGAAGCGAGATATAGCCTCTCAAACTTTGGGAATTTTTGAAATTTGGCCAAAAATGGACCTTTTTGAAGGCTATATCTCAAAACCAACGAATCTCATCGAATAAAGTACATAGAGGAATTTGTAGCCCCACCCCTCCTCTATACACACCAAAAATAGGAAATGTTAGAGTTGTATTTTTTAAAAAAAGATTTTGCCTGAAAAGGTGGATTTTTTTAGTTCAAAAAATTTTTTTCTTCTATAGTTGGTCAGTTTTTGGCTTATAACATTTTTTCTATAACTCTGGGAACAAAAGTCTATTAAAGGCTTTTGTAGCCCATATAATTTTGAATAAATAGTCCAACTTTCAGCTCATTCTAACAAGTGGTTTGGCACCGCCATTCTATTGAAAAAGGGTAAAATTTCCACAAAAAAAAAAAAAAAAAAAAAAACTTTTAACCGTAATAGACTCGGAAAAACGCTAGAAATGGACTTTTCTTATCGGTAAAAAATCTATATACACTGAAAGTTTCAGCAGAATCGGCTGAAAATTTAAAAAAAAAATTTTTTTTTTGTATAATTTGCCATTTTAACCCCGGCTTTCCCTGATTTTTAGCCGGGGCCGGGGTCAGTAAAAATGGCCGGGTTTGGCCGGGGCCGGGGCCCCGGTCGGTTCATATATATGAATATATAACTTTTAGAAATATAAAATATTGAAAAAAAATAAATAAAATTATTTCAATTGGCCTAATCAATTAGATAAAAGAATTTTATTTCCCTTTCCCCATTTTTAAGTTAATATAAAAATTTTGAATATTCTGTACTGACTAAAAATTTAAATATTTACCATACTAGAAAATTAGAGCTTTTGAATAACAGTTTCACTTCCTTGTGGACTTGGCTTTAATGCTTCTTACTAAGCAGCTTTCAGCTTTGTGTTCAATCATTTACAACCTGTAATATATATACTGTGTGTATATATATATATATATATATATATATATATATATATATATATATATATATATATATATATATATATATATATATATATATATATATATATATTAGGGATGGAGCGATACCAAAATTTTTACCGATACCGATACCTAAAAATTACCCGATACAGATACCTAAAAATGTGCCGATACTTGCCGATACTACTACCGATACCGATGCTTTACTCTTACCCAAAAAATTTGCCGATACCGATACAGTATCGGAAAATATGCCGATACTTGCCGATAGCGATACTTCACTTCATCCCTAATATATATATATATATATATATATATATATATATATATATATATATATATATATATATATATATATATATATATATATATATATATATATATATATATATATATATATATATATATATATATATATATATATATATATATGTCTGCTATATAGAAAATAGGCTGTGAGAGGTTATAGCAGACTTTAAAATCAAATATATATATATACAGAGATGGGCATCGTTACATGAAATTGGGTAGCGTTACCGTTACTCGTTACTTGAGAGAAAAGGTGTAGCGTTACCGTTACATCGTTACATTTTAAAATCCTTTGAAGCGTTACCGTTACTCGTTACATGTAACGCGTTACTTTTGTTCAGTTTCGGGCTTAATTATTAGTTTACAGTTTTCGTACATGATCATATGTATACATATTTACTGCTGACGATTAAATCATTGGATTAACTAACAGTTTTTAAACTTTTATTCAAAAAGTGCAATTTATATTACTATCATTGACCAAATAATATAAATATAGTTTTTAAAATTGTTATATATATTTTAAGTTTTATTATATAAGTTTAGTGCAATAAATGATATACATTTATGGAATTTAGTGATACAATATTATCCATATTTGAAATTTTTTATAATTTATTTTTTTAATAAACATAGAAGATTATCTGAATTGTGCTTCACTTTGAACCCTAGTTAGCCGATCTTCTTTCAACATTGTTTAATTTTATTGGACGGTATGCAAAGTATTAAGAGTAGATATTATTAATATTAATAATGATAATGGAAATAATAATAAAAAATTGACAGTAATAATGTATTGTAAAGTTAGGTGATTATAATAATAATAATAATAATAATAATAATAATAATAATAATAATAGTAATAATTAAGATCTATTTAAACATAGTTAATCACTTAATAATAAATGATAATAATTAAAAATTAAAAAAAAAAAAAAAAAAAAAAAAAAAAAAAAAAAAAAAAAAAATAAATTATATATATATATATATATATATATATATATATATATATATATATATATATATATATATTATATATATATATATATATATATTTTTTTTACAGAACGCCACCACTCACGGGCAGAGCCCTTTTCAAGGAGGGGGCACACACACATGCACAAAGCTCATTTAAACACACACACACATACCTAACACACAGCCCTCAGGTGGGCGCAGACGGAAGCCTTGAAGAGTGGAAGATTAAATACAGGAGGAAAAATAAATGATGGTAGAGAGTTCCACAGAATAGATGTGGCTGGAAAGAAGGAGGTACCACAACGGGCTAGCCTGGGATTTCCTACGTCCACACAAAATTGGTGCGAAAGCAGGGCACCCCTTGTGCAACGAGGACGACGCAACGGTGGAGGAATGCGAGAGGCCAATTCCCTCGAGCACCTGCCATTGTAGTACCTGTAGAAAAGAGATAGCGCGCCAACGTCACGTCGCAGAGACAGAGGGTCAAGTGAGTTTGAAAGTAGGGGACAGTTTATTAATCTCTTAGCTTTTGACTCAACCCTATCCAGAAGAGAGGAGGAGCCAGAGCCTCCCCAAATGTGAGAACAGTACTCCATATAAGGACGAATATGACCCTTATATATTTGGAGTAACTGCTCAGAAGAAAAAAATTCTCGCAATCTGAACAGGACTCCCAGCTTCTTAGCAACCATTGTAATATGTGGTTTCCAAGACAGTTTGTTGTTTATGTTTAGACCAAGAATGTTAATGTTATTTATAGGTGAGACGGGAGAGCCATCGAAGAGGATAGGAAAGTTAGGAGGTGTTTTTGAGAGGGAGATGTGAAGAAGTTGAGTTTTTAAAGAGTTGAATTTTACAAGATTGCTATGACCCCACCGGGAAATCCCATCCAGATCGCCAAGAATGGAATCGGAAAGTTGAAGACGAGAAGCAAGTCTAGAAGCAAAAGAGGGAGCAGATTTGAAATGAGTAGAAGAATGCAGAGTTGAATCATCAGCATAAGAGTGAACAGAGTTAGAAGTGCAGTGGAGAAGATCGTTAATGAAAAGTAAGAATAAGGTTGGAGATAAAACAGAACCCTGAAGAAAACCACAATTGACAGAAAAGGAAGAAGAGGTCGCTCCATCTACAACTGCCGAAATGGAACGATCTGAGAGAAAACTAGACAATAGTAAGCAAAGAGAAGGAGGAAACCCAAAGGAAGGGAGCTTGGACAGCAGTGACGCATGCCACACCCGGTCAAAAGCCTTGGATATGTCAAGCGCCACCACACAAGACTCCCCAAAGTCCCTAAGGGCAGAAGACCATAGATCAGTAAGATAGGAAAGTATGTCACCAGTTAACCTCGAGCGTCGAAAGCCATACTGGTGATCAGAAAGAAGAGAATGAGACTCCAAATGATCCAGGAAATGAGAGTTGAGAAGAGTTTCAAAAATTTTAGATAGAATATATATATATATATATATATATAATATATATATATATATATATATATATATATATATATATATATATATATATATATATATATATATATATTTAAAGATCTTGAAAAATTAAAATTCGTTTCCATAAAAATGAACAAAAATGTCAACACAGTGGAGTTTCGTGTGTAGGATGTAACGAGTAACGGAAAAACCCGTTATAATTTGTAAAAATGGGGTAGCGTTACCGTTACAGCGTTGAAGCGTTACCGTTACTCGTTACATTTGTAACGCCCGTTACGTAACGCCGTTACATGTAACGCGTTACTGCCCACCTCTGTATATATATATATATATATATATATATATATATATATATATATATATATATATATATATATATATATATATATATATATATATATATATATATATATATATTGTAAGGAAAATTCCACCATATGACCCTGGTTATGTATATATGCCCTTTGTGCATATATACTATATACTCTATGGTTTACTTATAAAGTACTTATTTTATTTTTGTATTTTTGAAAAGTTTTCTTTCCTTTTCAGATATTATTGTTATAATTTGTTTAAAGTATTCACTTTATTATTTATAAGAGAAGTAAGATAAAAAGCTTTATTGATTTGCTTTATTTGCTTTACATTGCTTTTGCTTGCTTACTTAATCCTTAAGGGTACACTAAACCAGGTAGGACAGTGAATGTAAATTTTTATCAATTGAGACGATACCCCTTTGTATGGACAACCAATAATTTTTATTCATTCTGACTCTATTTTTTTAAAGGTTATCTGGAATAGACTATTATATTATCTCCATCAACACCTGAAAAGATCACCTCAACAGTTGTTGAGGTAAGTTGCTTTTTATGATAGGCTAGTTATATGTTTATTATCCCACAGTGTCAATATCATGTCATTTTACTTTATATAGATAAATTAATTTTATTAGGGATTCTAAGTCCACATATGTTATTATTTTTAGGTAGACGTTTGGAGACTATTAACCTTATCCAGTTGGAGACCCCCATTCTTATTGTGAAAAACCCTATTCCACGTTTTAGGAATCCTATCCACATCTAGGAACCTCATTCAGTGCTTTAATAGATTCATATCTAAACACCATAGTGTAAAAAAAAATATCCACTAATCAAAAAGCTGTTGTTTAGAGGGAAAAGGATGCACAATTTGGATAAAATTTATTAATTCTAGTATTTCCTTGATTAAGGACTAAATATAAACTATAAAGGTTAGGAATAATTATTCATTATATTTAAATATCTTTATCATTGGCTATTGTATATAATTTATGTTATATAACAAATAGTAAATGTAGATGTTTAGGTATAAGGTTTACTTTACTGGAATGCTTGCACAGCGGATGAGTGAATGATTGTAATTACTGTTTATTTATTGATGACAAAAACAGATAGGTAAATTTTATTATTATTATTCTTGAGTAAACAAAAATGCTATCTGACATCCTAAAAACAATATAATTGCATATTGTTTGTCTGAACCCAATTGTTGATTTGTTTTACTACTTTATTGGTTATTAAATGTATTTTTTTTATGCTTATTAATTTTCCCCGCATGTAAACGGTTTGTGTGTTCAATGAGGATTTCTATTTTTAAAAAGGTAATTATTATTTCTTCCCTCTAGCACAGTCGCTTGCATGTGTGGACACTTTGTATAAACTCTAATTCTGTTTCTATTTTTATTTCATATGTGTTGTATTGCATGAGTTCTCCAAACACTTGCTTGCTTGTGCTTTAATTATTGATAGGAGTCCAGACTACCAAAGAATCACCTCCTGTTTACTTCCCTTGGGTATCTTACTGGTATGTTGCTCTAGATTTTTTCCTTTGGTTCAGAACTTAGCAACAATAGGCGCAGTAGATAGTTATTGTAACTTTTCTTTGGGAGTAATTGTTTTTCCCAAAGGTGTGGGATCTACAAAAATTTTTAAGATCATCCAGATCCCCTTTACTCCATAATCACTTAAACCTCTTTAACCCCAATAAGGAAAAATCATAACAATATATGTATATAT
>SEYY01000139.1:0-20000 GCA_009176605.1 Armadillidium nasatum
CGTTTTCTAGCAAAGGGAAGATTCTCCTTACATCTTTCTTGCAAAACCACGTTAACCCTAGGTATGGTTAAATTGGAGTTGATATTCATTTCCTTTAATAATGAAATTAATATTAGAAGCATCCAGTCGGTAATTACCCGGTTGCCGAAAATATATATATATATATATATATATATATATATATATATATATATATATATATATATATATATATATATATATATATATATATATATATATATATATTTATGTACGTTTGTGTGTGTGTACGTGCGATGTGCATTTGTTTGTTCGTGTGCTCGAAGTCTCATGTTTTTATTTTATTTTATGTATTTTTTTTTTTTATTTGGAGAGAGTTTTTTTTGTGGGATGGATATTTCTTTTTGTGTACTAATTAGGCCCCATCCAAATATCTAACTATATATATATATATATATATATATATATATATATATATATATATATATAATATATATATATATATATATATATATATATATATATATATATATATATATATATGAATGTATTTATGCATGTGCGTAAGCAAGTGTGTGTGTGCACATGAATTACGTACGGTGTGTTCTGTATGGCGCACGGTGAATCTGCGCATGTACTCGTGCATGTGTTTACACATGTATGTTTATTAATAGAGATACAGTATAGGACCTATTATCATTTTTTGTTGTTACTTTCTTTTTTATTTTTATTATAATTATCATCATTAGTCATTGATGTTTTATTTAATATTGCTAACGATTTTATTTTTGTTTTTGTTGTCGATTTATTAAAAGAAATCCACGTGCTTAGCTCTAGTAAATAATTTCGGAAATAACCATTAATTTTAGTTATTATTGTTGTTATATTATTCATAATGATCGCGGAAATATAAATATAAATATAGGGCAGGACACAGAGACACACAGCAGTACTTACTTAGGCCTTTATTTACATGTTTATCACAGAGTATAAAACGTGGTACAACAACACGATACAATCGATAGAATGAGAATGGAATGTTTACCAAATAGAACATAGTCTTTACTGAACATAACAAAGAGTATTTTCATACAGTATCAACAATACATATACTTTAGGTTAATCCTAACACCCCCTCTTAAGCTAAAGTATACCTCTAATGTTTTCAAATTTTAATAACCTACTTTTTGATACAGGTTTAGTAAATATATCAGATACATTGTCTTCAGACTTTACATACTTTTAAATCTACAATACCATTTTGAATTTCATTCCTAATAAAATGATACCTAATACCTATATGTTTAGACCTTTAACTGCTCATTTGATTTATAAAATTCCAAATCATAATTTATAGTACCCTTTAAATATTTTCATATATTGAGATAAAAAGTTCACATAAAAACATATAGCATGTCTAATACAACTCATCAAATAAATTAAACTACCTACAATTTCTCTGTACAATTTACCATCTGTTAACAATTTTGAATCACAATACTTAAGTTTATTAACACAAAGAACACATGGAATTACATTATGATTACAATTACTCTTTTTAAATTTACTTAATACTTTTTCAATATATTTTGATTGTTTCATACTAATACAGTTATTCTCAAATTTAAATTCAATACCTAAAAACACAGATAGTTGACTCAAACCTTTCATTTTCAATTTATTTGGCAATATTGCTTTAACATCATTTAAAATAACATTTCTGGCAGCAATTACTATATCATCTACCCAAATTATTAATATAACACAAATTTTGCATTTTGCATCAACCTTAATATAAACACATGCATTAACTACAGATTTCACAAAATTTTTAGATATGAGAAAAGAATCTAAAAAGTTATTCCAAATTCTGCCACATTGTTTTAACACATATAATAATTTTAATTTACAAATTAACCTATTACTATTTACATCACTTTGTAATAACCTGCATTTAAAAATGTTTTCACATCCATTTGGTGAACAAATATTTCTTGTACTGACACTTACATCAACATCCAGATAAAAAGTTTCTTGATAATCCAAATCTTTTGTCACACATCTTGCTTTGATTTCTTCTTCATCATTTGCTTTCTTCCAGTGATGTGAATCAGAACTTGCCATAGCTTCTTCATAAGATTTTGGGACACTAGTCATTCTATAACAATAATCCACAGAATAATTAACATTTAATAAATTTTGATCAATATCATCATCATAGTCTTCAAGATACTTTGGCTTATTTCTCTGTCTCTTTGGGATATCTGTTTTCATATTCTTCATTTTCACCTAATTCTTCTTCATTAGGTTCCTCTTTTTCATTTTCTTCTATAGATCCATATTCTTGAGTCCTTGGTCTTCATATATACATATTCAAATTCAGATGTTTCTTCTTCTTGTCCAAATTTTTCTGTAAATTTGAACACATCTTATTTTCTTAATATTGTTCTGCTCAGGAAAATATACTAGATATGCTGGGCTTTCATTGTCATACCCAACAAAAATTCCTTGTTTACTGCGTGCATCTAATTTCTTTTTCTCCTGTGTGTATGCATAACAAACTGATCCAAATAAATGCATATTACTTAAATTTGATTTTCTTCCTGTTATTAATTCAAAAGGAGTTTTACCTGTTCTTGAATGATAACACCTATTGCGAATATACGCTGAAGTTTTTACTGCATAAGGACCATAATTCTTTAGGCAACTTAGCTTCCAATAATAAACATCTTGCCATATCAAAAAGAGTTCTCCAATGTACGCTCAACTTTTCCATTTTGATGCGGTGAATATGGTGCTGAAAATTCCTGCTTTATACGATTCTTTATGAGGAGTGATTTGAAGTCTGCTGAGGTAAACTCAGTACCATTATCTGACCTCAACCTCTTTACAGTTCCATATGGAGAAATATCTGCTAGAAATTTTTCTGTTGCAGAAATCGTATCAGTTTTACTCTTCAATAAATATATAAAAATTCCACCAGAGTAATCATCCACAAAAGAAATAGCATATTTAAAACCATCTCTTGCAACAGGATCGATAGGACCTGCCAAATCACAATATACTAATTCAAATATACCAGTAGTATATTTTTCAGCTTCTCTATTTCTAATCTGAGTCATTTTGCCCAAAGCACAAGTACTACATTCAAAATTTTCTTTACTAAGTATATTCATACCATTTACTACACTTTCAAGTTTTAAAACATCTTGAACATTACAATGGCCCATAATTTTATGCCAATCTTGCAAACTATAAGAACCCATTTTCTTAATACCAATATTGTTCAAAAAATATAAACCTCCTGTCTTCTTAATATTAAATACTGTACCATCAGGTGCTACTAACTCAGCAAATTTTGGTGTAAAATTTAATAGAAACTCCATTCTTCGCAGCTGCCTGCACTGAAAATATATCTTGCTTATAGGATGGTATACAAAGAGCATTTTTCAATAAAATACTATGACACTTACCATTAACATCACATATTGACACTTTAGCATGGCCTCTCCCAATTGCAGCATTATTCATTTTGCTTCCATCGGCCAATTCAATAAAATGATTTGAGGGATCAAAGTTTTCTTCAAAGCTAATAAATTTTGATTCATCACATAAAATATGTGAGGTAGCTCCACTATCTACTAATAGATTACTTGGTGTGTGTCCTACATTACCCATTTCATTAATTATAAATGCATAAGAATGACTCTCATCACTTTGGCTCTCATCCTTCGCAATCTTAGCGGAATTATTTTTTCTACAAAATTCTGTATCATGGGTTTGTGAATTACATTTAACACACCATCTTTTATAATACTGCCTATATCCCCCTCTTCCTCTACAAGCTTGCTTAGTAATCTGATGATTGTTGAGTTTCTCTGAACATTCAAATTGCTTGTGTCCTACTTTTCCACAAGAAAAACATTTCACATAACTTTTTCTATCTCTTACCTTCATAACATTTTCTTCTGGCTTAATATCTGCCTGCTGGCTCTTTACTGTCTCTTCAAAACTTCTTAGAGCTACTTTAAATTCACTAAATGTCATGGTTTTCTCTTTCTGAATAATTACCGTCGAAAAAGTTCTGTACCCTGAAGGTAGGCCTTTCAAAACCATAGCTATAAGTAAACTATCACTTACATTTTCACCAGCTGATTTCAAAAATGTAGCTGCTGTCTCTGCCCTTAAAATGTAATCAGTAACATCTTCCTCACTACCTAATTTCAATGAAGTTAGCTCTGTATATAAAGCTATAACTCTAGGCTTGCTGCTACCCAAATAGTGGTCATGTAATATTTTCAAGGCTTTCTTGCCATCATCCTTAGCATCTCTTATGATAAGGAGAAAAACTTCTATCATCTAGGACTAGCACTAACTCTGCAAAAACTTTTGCATTTTCATCGCCGTCAACATCAGCGGTAGAATCATTTATCACGTGCAACAAATTTTGCAGCCTTAAATGCCCTAGGAATTTAACTTCCCACAACTCATATTTTTCTACATCGCCATCGAAATATAAACGCCTGGGCCCATAACCTGTTGTTATATTATTCATAATGATGGCGGAAATATAAATATAAATATAGGGCAGGACACAGAGACACACAGCAGTACTTACTTAGGCCTTTATTTACATGTTTAACACAGAGTATAAAACGTGGTACAACAACACGATACAATCGATAGAATGAGAATGGAATGTTTACCAAATAGAACATAGTCTTTACTGAACATAACAAAGAGTATTTTCATACAGTATCAACAATACATATACTTTAGGTTAATCCTAACAATTACTATATTTATTCATAACGAATTTAAATTATTGTCTATATTTTTAATTTCATTCATGCTACCATGTTTAAGGTATAAATTTATGATTTTTATTTTTTATTTTTTTATTTTATGCTGGGAACTACTTTAAGAAGGAAGTTACCACGAGTTGCCAAGTAACCTATTTTAACAATATTGCTTTTCTTCAATTTCCGCTATTTTCTTTTTTTTTTTTTTTTATCAATTTTTATATTATTGTTGTTACCTCCCCAATCTTTAATCATTTTATTTTTAATTTTATTTTAATTTATTTTAATTATCTTTATATATATATATATATATATATATATATATATATATATATATATATATATATATATATATATATATATATATATATATATATATATATATATATATATATATATATATATATATATATATATATATATATATATATATATATATATATATATATATATATATATATATATATATATATATATATATATATATATATATATATATATATATATATATATATATATATATATATATATATATATATATATATATATATATATATATATATATATATATATATATTATATATATATATATATATATATATATATATATATATATATATATATATATATATATATATATATATATATATATATATATATATATATATATATATATATATATATATATATATATATATATATATAATATATATATATATATATATATATATATATATATATATATATATATATATATATATATATATATATATATATATATATATATATATATATATATATATATATATATATATATATATATATATATATATATATATATATATATATATATATATATATATATATATATATATATATATATATATATATATATATATATATATATATATATATATCCATGTATGTATTTTTCTTTTTGTGGTGTATTATTATTTTGTGTTGTATTTATTTATGCATGTATTGTATTCACGAGAACGTTGTAATATTTGTAATTTTTCTTTTTTTTTATACCTCCAGACTGGGTCCTTATTTTTCTTATTGTCCTTTTTGGTTCGCATTATTTTCCTTGTTGTATCCTGGGGAACCTCTTGAATGATTTTGATTTTATTGAGTAAGAATAAATACGAAAACTCGCCTTCACTTTCCTTCAACCCTCATTGTTGAGTCTATTTTTCTTGAGTGGCTGTGCAGTAATTCCATACTCAATCAACAAACAAAAAGGGTCACATCGACCCCAAAAAGCCTTATGGCAACTCAAACCTTATTTTCAATGAAGTTTCCTTACCTATATTTAAACGACTTCCTCCTTCACAGCAAACTTATCCATAACTCCAAATACTCAAGGAAAATTATTAGAAACCTTTTGGCAATTATGGTATGAGTATTATCATTAAATTTACGCCAAACAACCAGAAATCTCTACCAGATATAATCCTTATTCAGACACCCAACAAGCCAAGACCATTCTGGCTTTTGGGCAGAGTTTTGGATGTTATTGTTGGTCATGACAGTAAGATTAGAAGTGTTTTAAATAAACATGTCATCATTCAATTTGCATCTGAACCCTGTAGAATTTTTATAAAAAAAAGGTCAAAAATTAATTTTTTTTCTCTTTCTTTTTTTTATATAAAAAATGTATATTTATATAAATTTATATTTTTATTTTTTATTTTTTATTGGCCATTGTAATTACACTGTAATATTTTTTTAAAAATAAAATTTGATTTATAAATCTAATTTAAAATCAAATATATATTTAAATTAAAAAATAAAATTGTAGCTAAAACATTTTTGGCTACCTTGAATCTTTTGCATTATTCAAAAAATATTTTGGACTATGTTTTCCAACCACACCCAAAAATAATAACTGCTTGCCAAGCAGAAAATACAAGATGTGATTTTTTGTTTCTGCACAAAAATTTTTGGGCTTTACCAGCAGATCACATATTATATCTATGGAGCAAAGACCCCCATGTCTTATGCTCTGCCATAATTTGGATTTTTATATTAATCTAAAAGACAAACAACAGTGGCCACTGAAAAATAAAAAGTATTTTATACTTTTTTTATAATATGTTTTTTTCCATTTTTTGAGCAACAAGCCTCCTGAAGAATAACAAAGAAAAAGAGGATAATCCTACACCTAATCCCAAGAAGGACACCAACAGCAGAAAATTTTGGATCTACAATGCTCACAACAAAAGGGTTAGTAAAAAATTAATCTAGTTTTTAGCTGATAGAACTAAAAGAATACCCTTTTATTTACTGTTTGTAATAAATGAGTGAACAGAAAGGGAATCCAAATTATATATTTTTCTACAATTTAATTAATAATATATTTTAAAATTGGATTTTTAAATCGTTTTAATTTGAGCCAAGGCAAAAAACTAGTCTATAATATTTCTTTCAGACCTGGCTCAACCATTTTAGAATGTAGAATATACAGAGAAGGAAGAAATCTCAGCAGTAGAAGTAGAAGAATACTCCCAAATATTGCCCCTATATATTTTTTGTTCCATTTTTTTAAATTTCCCACTTTTTCATAGTTTTTTTTTTTTTTTTTTTTTTTTTTTTTTTTGTACATCTGTTTTAAGTAAAGAAAAAAAAATTGAGTATTAAATCCTTCTATATTTTCTTCCCAAAATAACTTTGAAGTTTCATTTCAAATTAATAATATAAATTCTTTGTTTTTTCTCTAAAGAACTGTCTATCACTCTTTCTGTAGCCAGTGGTGAAGCTGATGCTCAAATCTGCAGTGACTTATCTAATGCAGAGTTTGCAGACAGTCAAGAAGATGAGACTTCAGATTAAATTAATCCCTCACCTTCAAATTCAGTTCAAGATAATGGTAATAATAGTGCTGTCCCAGATGTTCAGCCTTCAACCTCAGGTATAAATTTACCTCGTCAGCTTAAAGACTCAACTTCAGATAAGGTCAATTAGAGAAAGACTACTTAGACATGCTGCTTTCAAGTGTCATGAATTCCTTCACAAGAATTTATCTTATTTGTAGTGTTTTATTAATTTTAGTAATTGCAATGATACTGCACTCATTGAAACTCTTCAGTGGGAGGATATAAAAACTCTTTAAATGTTTTCACAAATTTATCTAGTGTATATACTTTATATATATTTTAAGTTTCCTTTATATTGGAAAAGTTCTCCTTCATAGGGGTTTGAAAAGTTGGTTTATTTTTTGTATCGATATAGCACTCTGGTAACTAAACAAACTGCCGGTTAAAGAATAAGCGCTTTTTTCAAATCATTTATCACGTTCAAACGTCTTTATAAAATATAAGTGTTTTTGCTTGTTCATTACAAGTCCTCAAAGTTTAGAAGCAAAAGTTATGAGGTTGTAGCCAGGCAGATTCACATCGTTTTGGCGTTATTCCGTAAATTTGCGAAAATTTGGAGCCAAATCTCTAGCGCCACGAGCGGAGATGGAGAACATGCGTTCTCTCTTTCGCTCAGCCGCTGTAGAGGATACACGTGTACGTCGTTGCTCTCTCATTTTTATTACTAGTTATATTTAATTTGTTTAGTTGTGGCAAACAACACATATTTCCTGTTAAGACACAAGGTAAGCAAGAAAATTTCGTATAGTTAGACAAAATTCGTTAATTTTGTTCGTTGCTACTTTTGGATTTTGTCGAAAATATAGCGGCAGCCATCTTGTTTACGCTTTTCTTTTTTCTATTCTCTAGCCCGTCTCCACGTAGGCCCGGCTCTGATATTACTTTCTTCACGGTTGTGATTTTTACCATTGATCTCCAGTAACAGGAAAATCCTCCTTAAAAATTTTTACTGAAGCACGATTACATAAAAACTAGGTACGATTGAGTTTTTCTTAAAATAGTCCTTAATTTTGAGTTACGTTAACAATTTAAGTTACGAGTGTCGTTTGCATCCAGTAAAGATGAATATATATATATATATATATATATATATATATATATATATATATATATATATATATATATATATATATATATATATATATATATATATATATATATATATATATATATATATTATATATATAATTTTTATAACTGCTAATGATGTTATAATTTCGAGGAATCGAACCCGGGCCCAAAAGATGGAAGTCCGTTGTGTTGACCACTACTCCACTGATGGTACAAAAGGAAATAATCCAGAACTTCTACTGACATATCTCGCCTAGTGAAAAGTCCCTTCAATATTTCCCCGACCACAACTTGGGCGTAGCGTCAACATGGACCAGGTTCTATCCTGAGTATAAACCGCAGTGCAAATGTTATAATTTTGATAACCACTATGATAAATCAACCGTGGAATCATTATTTATAATTTTTTTTTATAACTGCTAATGATGTTATAATTTCGAGGAATCGAACCCGGGCCCAAAAGATGGAAGTCCGTTGTGTTGACCACTACTCCACTGATAGTACAAAAATTTTGAAGGGACTTTTCACTAGGCGAGATATGTCAGTAGAAGTTCTGGATTATTTCCTTTTGTACCATCAGTGGAGTAGTGGTCAACACAACGGACTTCCATCTTTTGGGCCCGGGTTCGATTCCTCGAAATTATAACATCATTAGCAGTTATAAAAAAAAATTATAAATATTGATTCCACGGTTGATTTATCATATTGGTTATCAAAATTATGACATTTGCACTGCGGTTTATACTCAGGATAGAACCTGGTCCATGTTGACGCTACGCCCAAGTTGTGGTCGGGGAAATATTGAAGGGACTTTTCACTAGGCGAGATATGTCAGTAGAAGTTCTGGATTATTTCCTTTTGTACCATCAGTGGAGTAGTGGTCAACACAACGGACTTCCATCTTTTGGGCCCGGGTTCGATTCCTCGAAATTATAACATCATTAGCAGTTATAAAAAAAAAAAAATATTATAAATAATGATTCCACGGTTGATTTATCACAGTGGTTATCAATATATATATATATATATATATATATATATATATATATATATATATATATATATATATATATATATATATATATATATATATATATATATATATATATATATATATATATATATATATGGTCGACAGTAATTTAGGTTTATTTTTGCCGCATGCTTTTGACTCTTATTATGAGCATTTCTATTGTGATATAATTATGTATATCGTTACGTAAGTTTGGAGGCATATAGATGGTATGTATTTTTTTTTATGTACTTGTGAAGGCACAGGACCCCAAGTAGTGTGTACCATATTTTTCTCTCCCTTGTTGAGAGCCTGTATCATGTTTTGTATATATATATATATATATATATATATATATATATATATATATATATATATATATATATATATATATATATATATATATATATATATATATATATATATTATATATATATATATGCCTTTTTTTTTTTTTTTTTTTTTTTTTTTTTTTTTTTTTTTTTTTTTTTTTTTTTTTTTTTTTTTTTTTTTTTTTTTTTTTTTTATTTATTATATATATATATATATATATATATATATATATATATATATATATATATATATATATATATATATATATATATATATATATATATATATATATATATATATATATATATTCTTATTTTTTTTTTGTATGAAATGTATTTATTATTCATGAAAACGTTGTACTATTTATGTTTTCCTTTTTATTATCTCCAGATTGGGTTCTCATTGACCCTTATTTTTAATTGCTGTATTTGTGAACCTCATATTTGATCCTGCTTATTTCTGTTGTAAATATACGAATACTCTACCTTCGTTTTTCTTCAACCCTCGTTGTGGCGTTCAATTCTGGTGTGTGGTCATTCGGCATTTCCATACACCATCAACAAACTAGGGGTCGCAACAACCCCTACCTATAAGGTTATATAATTTTTTTCTTATTCACCTCTTTCTTACTATCCTTTCAATTGACTTCTACTCAAATATATACCTCCGTATCGTTCTAAAATATATTAAAGTTATATATTAAGGAACTTCTAGAAGCAGCATTTCTTGAGAAAAATTCATTGTAAGTCTCCTCTTATTATTTAATTGTGACACTGTGGCAGTTACAAAAAAAAATAACTATTTAAGGCTCTCTAACAAGGAAAATGATGGAATAAACAAAAAGCAAAACACAATAATTTATTGTATAAAAAATAAATGTCGAAATATAACAATAATAATCGGACCGATAATATAATAGATGCAATATAAATATAAATTAACAAAAATAAAAATAATATTAATACATAAGATAACAAAGCATATGCAATAATTTATTGTGTATAAAAATAATAATAATAATAATATAAAATATAACAAAAACAATGAAAATAATAAACAAAAAAAACAACGTTTTTTATTTCACAATTACCTTACTGTAATTCTACCCTCCCAATATCTCAATTTTAATTTTACCCCTTTACACTCAGGCCTCTTTCACTGTATGCGCAAAAACAATTTTTTCCACTGGACCATAACAAATCAAAATTGTGCCCTACTCCTTCTGCTTTTCCTCATATAAAATGGCATGCAAAAACATAAGAAACATTGGACACTGCTTAAAGCAAGCGTAGATTCAGCAAAAAAAAATAAGGCAGTATTTCAAGCAAAAAAACCTAAGCAGTGCTTCAAGCGAAAAAAACTTCAGTCCAAAAAAAACTGGATAAAGCTACAAGCAGGAGCAAAAACTCAATTCCAGTCCAAAATCCAGTCACAAAAAAAACTGAACGGAGTCCCGTCCAGTTTTTCTTCCCAAAACACACAGTGCAACTGGAAAGAAAAACCCTCTTTCTTAACACATGATAATAATAATAATAATAATAATAATAATAATAATAATAATAATAATATTCATTTTAATAATTTCAATAATAATAATAATAATAATTAATATTAAACATGATCATAATCATATAACAAATAATAACAAGGATAAGAATAATGTGATTAAAATTAGTACCTGTTTAGCCAGCAATTACTATGTCTCACTTAATACTTCTTCAATCTCAATCTACTCGAACAAAACAAAATTTCAATTATTAACCTAAAAAAAGAAAAAAATCATAATAAACCATTTACATACAAAACCATAATCACTCCCTTTCACACAGAGTGGGGAATGCCAGACGACTAAAAAAAAAAAGACAATAGAAGGTAATTAATACTAGAGAATCAAGAGGTGAAAAGATAGATTTACTGAGGCCGCCTGGACACTCACCACTCATGCCTTTCATTCAACAATCATATAAAAATATATATATATAATGATAAAAAAATATAAATATATATAAAAATTATAATAATAATAATAATAATAATAAGAAATATGATTCAAACACAAAAAAAAAAGACCCTCTTCACCTACCGTACCCTCAAGTCTGCCTGCCTTACTGGAAAAGACTTACAAACATACTCACCTAAAAAATCCTAAACACCACAACACTAATTGCGACCCTTCTCTTTCAGGTCTTTAAATAAAAAACTAAGCATAATTCGGATACCTCATAGTTTGTATAGGCTCAAAGTGACAGCGTGTTAGTGTTAGTGTTGCCAACTCGAAATTAGCAATTTTGGCTAAGTCAGGTCTTGAAAATGGCTAGATTCGGCTAGATTTTTTCAGTAAACGGCTAAGTAATTAGCTAAATTAATAAACAAAGAGAAAAATGCTATATTCACATTGATGATCGTCAAATATTAAAAATTTGAATAATCTAGCAGTAAATTTTTCAACTTAAATATATTTCGACCTTGTGCAATTGACAAAATGATACATTTGCTAGTATTTATAAGTTATCTGGCATCCTTTGCTTTAATACATTATTTAAGGTCCTATATTTCTTGAAATATATCAAGTGATATATATTTGGCCTCTTCTGTACTTAATGATGTATAGGTTGCCATTTTTCAATATTCTTTGTGAGTCAAGTACTGTAATTTATAATCATTTACAGCATTTGCCGTGTTCCTTTAAACAAGACTTTGCTGTTAATATTGATTTTAGCCTTTTTAGCTGCATTTTATTTCTTAGTTTTCATTTTGCGGTATTCACACTACTAAACTCCCTTTCGACATCAACATATAAGTGGTAATGTTATTGTAGAAATGGCAAATTCTTCTAATTCTTTGAATAAATTAGAATCTGCAGCATTCTTATTCTGGAAAACTTCAATCCAAAATGCTTCAGTTTCCTCCAATTTATTTGGTTAATTTAATTATACTGAACTTCAAATTCATAATCATACTTTCAAATGGCAATGTAGTTTAAAGAGCAAAGAGGTTATAAGCAAGCTATATAATAGCTATGTTTGGATAGCATTAGAGCATAGTGCACAAATTTGGACTCCACATTTGAGAAAAGACATAGATATGCTGGAGAGAGTACAACGTCGAGCAGAAAAGATGATTTCTAGCTTCGAGAGTAATAGCTATGAGGAAAGGTTGAAGGAGCTAGGAATATTTTCGGTTGAAAGATTTCTCATAGGAGATATGATACAAGTTTTCAAAATATTTGCATTTGACAGTAATACAGAGATTGAAAAATACTTTATAGTGAACCATGGAAGAGAAACTAAGAAAATTAAAAAGAAGTCATGCCATCTCGATCCAATAAAATACTCTTTCAGTAACAGGGTTGTTAATTTTGGGAATGGCTTGCCACAGGAGGTTGTTGACTGCGATTCTCTTGCAGCATTTAAAAGGGGGCTAGATAGATATATGGATGGTTTAGGTATCGTAAAGTATAACTTGACTAAGCCAAATTGGCGGGTATATATAAATTTTTATAACAGCTTGTGACTTAGCCTATGGATTTTAGATCAGCAGCTTGTGACTAAATTTAACTGGCAGTTTTGTAGTAGGTGTTTGTTGATGGCATCTTGCATGTGTAATTAGTTAAGTTTACTAAATATATGTAGGGGCTTATTTTTTTTTTTAAATTACTTTGCATGAAGTAATTGATAACTAGGGATAAAATAGACCTAGTCTTTGTTGCATGTATTAGTATTATTATTATTATTTGTTTTGACTGGGACAGTCTCGATAGGCCCGTGTGGCTTCTAACTGTCTCTATTTTTTATGTTTCTTATGTAAGTAGTTTGCTAATGGACTTCCTGTTGGGATGGAGAATTTCATCCACAAGATAATAATGATATATTTGCTAGTATTTGTAAGTTATTTTGAATCGTTTGTTTTAATTCAATGAATAAACACAGGAGGAATTTATGACACCTTTCTCCTCTCTTGTAACTATCTGTTTCTTTTAGTTCATAGTTTTCAAATCTGTATCCTAAATATATTCGAAGATCTAAATATTATTCGATGTTAACAGCAAGAATATCTATTTTATTAGTTGGAGGTACAATTAAGTTTACTGACGATGTATTTAAAAAAGCATATTCAAATCATCCAATAATTTTGATTTGTCTACTGTTTTGGATTCATAGATTTTCTTTATAGACCGCATACAGGAATAAAAGAAATACTAGATTTGTTTGATCTTTGTACATTGCTTCACCAAAGTATGTAAAATGGAATCTGAAAATAAAAAATGTGTATTCGAGGATTTGTTCAAATAAATATAAATTAATTACAAAATTTCTTTTTCTTATAAATGGCTAAATTTCTGCTAAAAATATATTCGAAATGGCTATATTTTCGGCTAACGGCTGGCTAAATTCAAAATTCTACTGGCCAGATGGGACTAGAACCGGCTAGATCTAGCCGAAAAGTGGCAAATTGGCAATCTAGGTAGTGTTGCCACATTTTCAAAACAAAACAATTTTACAAACACCTAAGAAGGAGAATTCAGTAGAATGTCTCCAATATAAAGGAAACTTAAAATAGACACGAGTATATACAATAGAAAAAATAGTGAAAGTATACAAATACTTTTTATAAAATGAAACCATTGGTCATGAATGAAACAGTGAAAGTATATATTATATTTTGTAACTTTACTTTTGGCTCTCTTTCTGGCTTATTTTCAGGGATTTCTTAGCTTTTATTTTTAAATAAATGACAACACCTTCGTAAAGCGTGCGAAATTTTTATTGGTTGGTGATAGGGATGTCGATATTTTAATTAAAAAATTATCGATTATCGATATTTAAAAAAATATCAAATTATTATCGATACTATCGGTTAAAAATATCGATATATCGGATAAATATTGTAATATATATATTAATATATATATATATATATATATATATATATATATATATATATATATATATATATATATATATATATATATATATATATATATATATATATATATATATATATATATATATATATATATATATATATATATATATATATATATATATATATATAGTGGCGGCTCGTGTAAACTTGGTAAGGAGGGGCTGCAATATATATATATATATATATATATATATATATATATATATATATATATATATATATATATATATATATATATATATATATATATATATATATATATATATATATATATATATATATATATATATATATATATATATATATATATATATATATATATATATATATATATCAGACTGCACTTTAGTCCACACAAATATTACAAAAACTACTAAACGTACATTAAAAATGATAACATTTTTGGAATCCTTGAAGAATTCTGATAAAGAAAATTATAAAAGATGTGAAATTAAGTTAAAATAAAAAAAATAAAAAAAAATTTGTGTACGACAATTGAGTAAAATTCCGGCATTATTATTATTATTATTATTATTATTATTATTATTATTATTATTATTATTATTATTATTATTATTATTATTATTATTATTATTATTATTATTATTATTATTATTATTATTATTATTTAGTTTTCTAATGAACCCATTTCGACCTATTTAATCTTACGACCGGCGTTGGCGTGGTATACAGGCCTAACCTTTAGCTGAACCGTTGCCGTAAGATCATGCCTACGGCCATATAACACATATATTTAAATTTTTTTTTTTAAAATTTTCTTACTTAATCGAAAAATTCATCGTACTGCGAGAGAGAGAGAGATTTACTCGGGAAAAGAAGCTGCCACACTTGCGCTGCCAGACGAACGATGTCGTCGAGGCAATTAAAGCACTATAAAGTACTTAGTAAATAAACTTAGTATAATATTTTTTTTTTAATTCCCAATTTTTCTTTATCAGAATTCTTCAAGGATTTCTAAAATGTTATCCTTTTTAATGTACGTTAAGTAGTTTTTGTAATATTTGTGGACTAAAGTGTAGTCTGGCCATATATATATATATATATATATATATATATATATATATATATATATATATATATATATATATATATATATATATATATATATATATATATATATATATATATATATATATATATATATATATATCGAACAAAAAAAAAACAAATAAATCCGGAAAAAAATTTTTCTTTCAAAAAAAAAAAAAAAAACACAAGTGCACGTAACAAGTTACAATAAAAGACTGTTTTATTTAGTTTGTTTATATTATTTATGAACTGTACGTGTACGTAAAAGGACAAATCTGGCAACATTCAAATATTTTAATATTCGATATTATTCTCTAAGTTGCCAGAAAGTATTGGAAGACAAATTAGCAACTTCATAAAAACTGCTATTGAAATTTAGCATTCTTTTTTCCGTAAGTTGCCACATCTGTCTTATTATTTAAAAACTAATAGGTTGGCCTTATTCAGGACTCCGATTTTAGAGCCCATATTTTATATAATTGCGATGCGTGAAAAAAAATATCGTACATAAAATTTTGCAGTTGCAAAATGCATTTAATCCATATTTTCTTCATTGATTTATACTTTTTTTATGTATAAAGTTGTTAAAAAATGAATTTAAATCACTTTTCTCTGACAAAAATTTCATATTTATATCAAAATCCTACGCCTGGTATTTTTAATTTGGAGGGGCTGCAGCCCTGGAGCCCATATAGACGAGCCGCCATTGTATATATATATTTATATATATTAGGAACACTAACTCTCTCGTATTCCGGTTTACTTTCATCCCTACTAGGTACCATATGTACGTTGCATATTACAAATAACTCATTTTAAAAAGAAAATCCGTAATAAAATCCCTCAAAATAATATTCTAGCAAGTTTTGACGTCGTCAGCCATTTCACTAGCGTTCCAGTTCCACATTTTTAAAGAATTTCTTACAAACAAATTAGGAAACTATACTTTACTCTCCAATTCTATAAAATTAATCGAAATATGCATGAGACAAAATAAATTTACTTTTAATAACATTTTTAACAGACAAATTTTTGGCGCTAGCATGGGCAACAGTATGAGCCTAGTCATTGCTAACATATACGGAGTTTGTTGAATCATATCTGTTGGTAAGTGAAATACCCTCTCATCACTTAATAAAACATTGGTTTCATTACATTGGCGATATTCTCGCCGTAATTCCCAAGACTTTCCTTTGCAACAATATTTAGTACGTTTAAATATTTTAATTGACCCAATTAAGTTCACCTTCGAAATCCTGAAAAATAATGGAATCTCATTTCTAGGTTTATACATAACCCAGAATAACGGAAATCTGTTATTTAAAGTTTTCAGAAAACCCACTTCATGAAATCAACTTTTGCAAGCATACTCTGATCATCCAATATATATAAAACAAAATATTATTTTTTAAACATTTTTGCCCTCATTACTCATTACTGATTCGATATTTTTCAATGACGAGAATAATTTTGTTATATATCAATTTTTAATATTAGGTTACACACTTCCTTTTATTATTAAACAGTATCATAGAGCAAAAACACATACATAACAACAAAAGACTCGTTGTCCTTAATACTCTCCAAACACTATCATTATTCCTTACGCAGAATCACTTATCTCCTTACGTTTTTCCATCTATACATTGTGCAATATTTACATTTGATCTTTACTTTCCCAGATAAATTATCCCAAGCCCTTCTCATAAACAACACGACATTCTCTGAGGTAATTGGATGAGTCTACACGATCCCTTGTAAATCTTGCCATCGCTCATATTTTTTTGAAACCTTGAAATATTTGAGTTTCCGTCTAAATCAACATAAAGCAGACGTAAAAAGATGCAATGATAGCAATGCAATTTTCTTGCACATTGCAGAACATCATCATCATATAAACTGGAATGACGCCAAATTTATTTTCTCTTTAAAAACAAAAAAATAAATAGATTAATTGAATCCTTTTTTATTATAACTTTACATAATTTTAATACATCATCTGGTTTTCTGTTTTTTTCGAGATGGATGCATATTTAGTCAAATATCTAAAAACTGTTTTAGAAAATATTTTCATTCTGTGAGCGATGACCAAGTGTAAGAATTAATAGTTGGCTAAGGTGGATAACCTTTTTTACCGACTTGGTGATGTTCTCCTAATGACTTTTCCTTTTCCTTTAGCTCAGTGTTGTCTGAAGAGGGAAGCGAGTCAGTCTTCCGTAACATGACGATTGTTTTAACTTTTTACTTTTTCTGTCCTTTTTACTTCAACTGTTATCCCTATTTTTGTGTTTTGTCTTTTATTAAAAGTGGTTTTAAATTTGCGTTTAATATATATATATATATATATATATATATATATATATATATATATATATATATATATATATATATATATATATATATATATATATATATATATATATATATATATATATATATATATATCAGGGTTGGCATAATAAAATTCAGATTATATAAATCAGTTGATTTTTACTTGATTTTTTTTTTCAAAAAATCATGTTTTTTTTTTTTATTTTATTGATTTTTTTATTTTTTTTTTATAAAATAAATAACGCTACTGTCTTCATATTTTTAAGTTCAAAATATTATAAAAGAGATTAGAAAAAAAGAAAATAAATCATAATTTATATAAATTTGGGCATTTTATTGGGCTAGAGGAAAAACTTAATCAACATCCAACGATATTTTTGATAAATTCTTGAAATCTGGAACTCTATTTTACTTTTGAATTCAGACTTTGAATATTCACTGTAAAAGGTGGGTGAATTATATAAAATTTGTTAATTTTAAAATTTAAATAGAATTTTTTTTTAATTTAATTATTTTTATTTATTTATTTATTATTTTTTTACAAGCTGTATAAGTAAGACTTTGACACAACAACCGTAATTAATCACAAATGTCATTTAATTAATAAAAAAATAAATATGAGCTATCTAGTATCTATAAATATAAACTTATTCTAAAAAGCTTATCGAAGTTAACTTGTTCCATAGAACTATGTAATACTGTAGAGGTGAATAAAAAAAGGAACCAAAGAGAATAAAAAGCTTTAGTGTGAAATGTGGAAATGTGCTGAAATCTACCACAAAATCTCTCTCTCTCTCTCTCTCTCTCTCTCTCTCTCTCTCTCTCTCTCTCTCTCTCTCTCTCTCTCTCTCTCTCTCTCTCTCTCTCTCTCTCTCTCTCTCTCTCTCTCTCTCTCTCTCTCTCTCTCTCTCTCTCTCTCTCTCTCTCTCTCTCTCTCTCTCTCTCTCTCTCTCTCTCTCTCTCTCTCTCTCTCTCTCTCTCTCTCTCTCTCTCTCTCTCTCTCTCTCTCTCTCTCTCTCTCTCTCTCTCTCTCTCTCTCTCTCTCTCTCTCAAGATGAATTTTTTTTTAAAATAATTGATTTAATCGGAACAATTCACCTACATTATATTCCATTCAAAGCTCTAACTGTCTCTATTTACATATTTTCTATTATAGAAATTAATGTTTTATTTTTCTTATAATTTAAGTGCTAAGAATTTCAAAATAATATATATATATATATATATATATATATATATATATATATATATATATATATATATATATATATATATATATATATATATATATATATATATATATATATATATATATATATATATATATTAAATTTAATATTTATCTTAATAATATAATAATAAAAACTAAATAAAAGCACATAACTATAAAATATTTTAAAAAACTAATAATAATGTTATATAGGTTACATGTTTTCTTTAAAATTTAAAACTTAAACAGTGAATTGGTTCTGTCAGTCGCATTTTGTCATTTATATATAAAATTTTTTTAAATAATTTGTACTTTTTTTTTAAAAACATATAATGTAAATAACTTCCTTAATTATTTAATCTAATTAACAAATTATATTTACTTATTTACTATATTTACTTATTACTTAG
>SEYY01000139.1:22500-48510 GCA_009176605.1 Armadillidium nasatum
GAATAAAAATATAAAATAGATCTATAAATAGCGAATACTTCAGCTGTAAATGTTGGACTATTGGAAGGCAAGGAAAACTGAAGCATATTCTCCTCGTATAAAAAAGTATAACCTACTTCATTACCACTCAGATCTATGTTAATAAAATATTATAAACTTTAGAAGGAGAAATATTCTTTGGATAATATTTAAATAAACTATTCAATTCAAGATTTGGAGGAACACTCACAATTTGAAGATGTTAATTAAAATACAAAGTTAAAATCTTCAAAGTGGACCATGGAAGAGTAACTAGAGGACATAATAAGAAAATTAAAAAGAAGCCATGCCATCTCGATCTAAGAAAATACTCTTTCAGTAATAGAGTTGTTAATTTTTGGAATGACTTGCCACAAGAGATTGTTGACTGTGATTCTCTTGTCAAATTTAAGAAGGGGCTAGATAGATATATGGATGGTTTGGGTATTATATAGAATAATCTGACTAAGCCAAATCGGCGGGTATATATGAATTTTTGGATCAGCAGATCAACCTATGACTAAGCCTAATGGCAGTTTTTTGTAGTGGGTGATGGTTCATTGAGTATTGCATGTGTAATGGGGTTTAGTTTTACTTTTATCTATAGGAACATAGGAACATAGGAACATAGGAAAAATAGAGACAGTTAGAAGCCACAAGGGCCTATCGAGACTGTCCCAGTCCAAACAAATATTAACTATCAATACTAATACATGCACAAAGACTAGGTCTGTCCTATCCCTAGTTATCAGTTTACTCATGCAAAGATAAAAAATAACACCAAGGCCAGTTTTACATGCAATATTCAATGAACCATCACCCACTACAAAAAAATAAACTGCCAATTAGGCTTGGTCATAGGTTGATCTAAAAATACAAATATACCCACCAATTTGGCTTAGTCAAGTTATTCTATATAATACCTAAACTATCCATATATCTATCTAGCCCCTTTTTAAATTTGACAAGAGAATCACAATCAACAATCTCTTGTGGCAAGTCATTCCAAAAATTAACAACTCTATTACTGAAAGAGTATTTTCTTAGATCGAGATGGCATGGCTTCTTTTTAATTTTCTTATCATGTCCTCTAGTTACTCTTCCCTGGTCCACTATAAAGTATTTTTCAATCTCTGTATTACTGCCAGATGCAAATATTTTGTAAACTTGTATCATATCCCCTCTGAGAAATCTCCTTTCAACCGAGAACATTCCTAACTCTTTCAACCTCTCTTCATAGCTCTTATTTTCAAAGCCAGAAATCATCCTTGTTGCTCTACGTTGGACTCTCTCCAGCATATCTATGTCTTCTTAAATGAGGAGCCCAAACCTGTGCACAATACTCTAATGCTGGCCTAACATAGCTATTGTATAGCTTGCTTATAACCTCTTTGCTCTTGTAAACTACATTGCGATTAATTATACCTAACATCTTATTTGCTCTATTCCTTGCTTCCAAACATTGATCACCCACCTTCAGATTACTGCTAATAATCACACCTAAATCCTTTTCATGCTCCACAGTCTCAAGCCACTCCCCATTCATTTCATAATTAAATCCTTCATTTGAGTAACCTACATGAAGAACTTTACATTTTTTACTATTAAAGTTCATTTGCCACCTCTCTGCCCAACCAAGAAGTCTATCTAGATCACTTTGAAGCTTTATGCATCCATCATTATTCCTTACTGAGGTAACCACTTTGGTGTCATCAGCAAACTTAGAAACCTTACATTTAAGGCCTTTGTCTAAATCATTTATATAAATAAGAAACAAAAGTGGTCCCAGCACAGAACCCTGTGGGACCCCACTCTTCACCGTTTCCCATAATGACTTATTTCCATTAAGTAATACACACTGCCTTCTGTTCTTTAACCACTCTTTAATCCAATTGTGTACCATACCATTTATACCACACTGTGACAACTTTTGCATCAGCCTAACATGGGGTACCTTATCAAAAGCTTTGCTAAAGTCTAAATATATGACATCAACTGGATCACCCCTGTCTATGCATTCAGTAATATATTCCATAAATTCTAGTAGATTTGTCTGACATGATCTACCCTTTCTAAAGCCATGCTGGGAGTTATATAGTATCTTGTTATCATCTAAATGCTTCTCTATATGACTTTTCAGTAACTTTTCCAAAATTTTCACAACAAGAGATGTTAAACTAACTGGCCTATAGTTCCCTAAATCTTCCTTACTACCTTTTTTAAAAATGGGCACCACATATGCCGTTTTCCAGTCTTCAGGTACCTCTCCAAAAGCAATAGATCGCTTAAAAATCAAATACAGTGCCTTTGCAATACTGCTACTCCCCTCTTTTAGAATTCTACCATATACACCATCTGGACCCGCTGCCTTATTTGGGTCAATATGTTCTAGTAAAGTTTTAATTTCATTTAACTCAATTTCAAATGCTTCACAGGATTTTGTGAGGGGGAGGGCTATAGAGGCAGATAGGACTGCAGATAGATGGTGTGTTGTAGAGAATAGGAGTAATAAAATTAGGATCATGAGGGACACTAGACCTGTGACCTGCAGTAACAGGTTTAGCTGTCTTTCTGATGGGGAGAAATCTGAAGTGGCCAGTTGTGATGTCGGGTTTCCCAAGAGGAAGACTGAGGCATTACTAGTTGGTGACTCTCAGATACGATATTTAGATAGGAATTTTAGAAATACGGATAAAAGGAAACAAATGCGAGTATGTTATCCAGGTGCACGAGTGAATGATATTGTGGACAGAATAGATAGGGAGATTGCAGATACGAATGTGAATGCAAGAGTGATTGTACATGTTGGAACAAATGATATAGGTCATAGAAAGTCAGAGGAACTGTTAGCAAGCTATAGGAATTTGATTGAAAGACTGAAAGTAAGTGGTAGGAAATGCATGGTGTCAGGTATATTACCTAGGTTGGGAGCAGGGCTAGAATGGGAAAGTAGGGCTTTTGGTATGAATGAAAGGGTTAGGAATTTATGTTTTTCAGAGAATATTGGATTTTTGGATCACTGGGAAGAGTTTCTCTGTTTGCAAGAGATGGAGTTCACCTCAGTCGAGCGGGTGTGCAGCTTCTAGGTTACAGGCTGGAGAGATGTCTGCCGGGAAACTAGGTAAGGATAGGGGTGAAGGGCATATTATTCGCTCTGCTAGTTGTGGCGATGGGGATTGTAATATTGATGGTGGTATGAATAAAAATAAAGGTGCTTTACAATATAGGCCGATTAATAAAAATGGAGACATTACTAGAAATCAAGATGGAAAGGATACATATAAGGACATGTTTAGTATGAAATGTTTTTACACAAATGCTCAGAGCCTTAGAAACAAAAAAGATGAGTTGACTAGTTACATTATAGAGGAGAATCTTGACATTATTTGCATTACTGAAGCATGGGTAAATGAGGCACTTTACGGAGATTCCCTACAGGAATATGAAATAGAAGGATACTCATTTTACCTATACCAACGTAGAGGAAGAAATGGTGGAGGTGTAGCACTCTATGTTAAAAGCAATATTGAATCGGTGTTAATTGCTGACATTAAAACAAATCAGGATGTGGAATCTCTGTGGGTAGATATTCTTATGTATAATAAATCATACAGGATAGGAGCATTTTATAGAGCTCCTGATCAGAGTCAAGTATTAGATGAAGATATGGTGAAGGAAATCAAAGTAGCGTGTGAAAATAATGCAAAAGGGGTAGTCATTATGGGTGATTTTAATTTTCCAGACATTGAGTGGAATACTTTGAGTAGCATGGTTAATAGAAGTTCAGTATTTGTAAATTGTATTCTATACAACTTTTTGAGTCAGATGGTTCAAGAACCGACAAGGCAGGCGGCATTGTTAGATTTAATATTAACAAATGATGAGAATATGGTGAATGATATCGAAGTTGGGGAGACTTTAGGAGCTAGTGATCATTATATTATTAGATTTAACTGGAATATGAGGTCTGGGCCCAAATTGCAAGTCAATAGGGAAAAGATATTAGATTTCAGAAACGGAGATTTTAGCAAATTCCGAGCAATGCTCAATGAAATTGACTGGGATAAGGAGTTTGATGGTCAAAATTGTTTCATCATGTGGGAATACTTCAAGGAAATATTGTCTTCCATTCAGTCTGTGTGTTTTAAAGATAAATCCATTAGGGTGGCAAATAGAAAACCTAATTGGTGGAGTAGAGAGATAAAAGAGAAAATCAGTGAAAAGCGTAGATGTTTTAAAATATTCAAAGGTAGGAGCAGGGTGGAAGATTTGGAACATTATAAGAGAATTAGGAATGAACTTAACCAGTCAATAAGAAGAGCAAAGAGAATGGCAGAAATTAATTTGGCAAGAAACAGTAATAAAGACCTGAAAAAGTTTTTTAGTTTTTATAAATTTAAAAAGCAAGGATAAGAAAATTGGCCCAATTAAAATTGATGGAAATTTAGTAAGCTCAGATAAGGAATTGGTTAATATTTTCAACGCTTATTTTGCATCAGTGTTTACTGAGGAAAGATTGGATAGCAGTTTAGAGACTAATAGTTCTAGTATACATGTAATGCATGACTATGCATGAATGAACTGATTACTAGGATGGGATAGACCTAGTCTTTCGTGCATGTATTAGTATTGTTATTATTTGTTTGGACTGGGACAGTCTCGATAGGCCCTTGTGGCTTCTAACTGTCTCTATTTTCCTATGTATGTTCCTATGTATCCATTGAAGTTTTTGCCAAATCATTCACTGGAATATCATACTCATCTATTATTTTCTTTAGCTTACCAAAACATGGTAAGCTATATGGTCTAAATACATAAAAATTATAAATAATATTTTTGAAAAAACTGATTTATAGAGTGTTCAAATTTTGAAGTTCTGCTATATAAATAGTTCAATCCAAGCAACTTCCTTCTAATAGACAACTTTTACTTCTAGAAAGTCAACTCTAGTGCACTTCAATACATCTATAGCCTGATGTATTCCCTAAAAGTTAATTTTATTCAAAGTGTGAACGACTATCAGAAAGAGCATCATAAATAAAACTAGCATAATCAATTTTAGATCAAACAATAGACCTATATAAGTACAATAAAATTTCTTTATCAATACTCCAAATATTGCTACTAAGGTACCTTAAGAGTTAATACTTTCATACTTTATTTTAATTCTTCCATTTGTCTCCAAGTCAATTTACTATTTAATATTAGTCCCAAAAACTTATGACTATGTGCATAGTCTATGAGTGCATAGTCTTTTGGTAAAAATCATAGCCATGGTTTTAATAGAAGAGAAATTTAACCCCCCATGTCTCTGACCAACTTTTTAAATCCTCAAGAGCACTCTGTATCATACATCAGACCACATCCAGATCAGATTGTGGTCTGATACCCACAAAGTACAATCATCAGTATGTATAGAGTACCTAATTTTCTTGTTACAAACCTTAAAAGTGTTATTTATCATAATAGAAAAAAGAGTAGGCCTTAATATACTTCCCTGTGGAATACCAAACTCGACAGAAAGAAGCTCTGATCACATTCTCTACTTTAACATATTTTTCTATCTTGAAGTAAATTTCCAGTAAATAAATACTGGAAGATTTCTTCTCAGCCCCATAGTATACAGTTTCAATAATCATAAGCCTGTATATCCAGAAAAACTCCAATCATATTTTCATTCCTGATAAAAGTTTCCTGTATATCACATTCTATAAACATTAAATTGTCAACTAAAGAAAAATGTTTTTTAAAACTACTCTGAAATAAAGACAATACCTTATGTTCCTCCAAAAATTTTGTAAGCCTCATCAAAACCATCCTTTCCATTATCTTGCATAAACAACTTGTCAAGGCAATTGGCCTATTTGAAGCATCAGTGGGATCTTTTCCTGGTTTCAAAAGTGAAATTAATATAGATATACACCAATTTTCAGGAAACTCAAAATCATTCCATACCAGATTAAAGAACTTTAGTAATTTTGTTATTTTCAGTTAAATGTTCAATGAAAGGATATATAACCATATCCTTACCAGGTGAAGAATTTTGTTTAATTAATTATATTGCCAATTGAAGTTCACTCATTGTGAATGCTTTATTTTACCAGCTTAGAAAACCTTCTTCAAAATGTAATCTCTCAAACTCTGCTTCAACCATATGAAATACAAACGGTTCCCTATGTGATTGTAGCAAAAGCATAAGCCAATTCATTTCCCACTTTTATTGGTTCTTTAACCACCTCAGAACCTTCTTCAAAATGCAATATCACTGGGGAAATTCTACTGACATTAGTTTTTAAAACTTCACTTTATCCTATACTTGGGGAAAGTTGTGCATTATTAGTAATAGACATCAAATATGATCTTCAAAAAGATTTTTTTTTTTTATCTTGTACCTTGATTTTGCTCTTGCTCTTTGATAAGAAATTTTATTCTGTAAGGTCGGATGATTTTTAAAAACTCTTAACTTGTTTTTCTTGTCTCTAACTGCTTTCTTACAGTCTTCATTCCGCCATGATTTACATTTCCCAATCTTCACATTTGAGAACTGAGTTTAAAAGCAAAAGATATTGCATGAATAAAAACATCAACAATATTTGAATAAATAGTATTGATGTCCTGTTCATAATCTATATTCAATATTGTAAGACTATTTTCAAAAACCTCCATTTCTTATCAAGAATCCAATGGGGACTTTTTTTCCTTTCAACACATTATTTGATAACATAAATACCGGAAAATGATCATTGCCGAAGGTGTCATGATAGGTAGACCAAGTGAAGATACCAAGCATATCAGCAGAAGCAAAAGATAAGTTTAGAGCTGATATGCTCCCAGATACATCAGACACAAAAGTAAAAAATGACTCATTTAATAGATTCAGATTTCTTGATTTTATCAACTCAAAATTTTTTCACTTCTATCGTTATTATGAGATGCATCCCACAAGTAATGTTGTGTATAGGGACTGACTGGGGTTGCCTAAAATTTGTAAATTGGTCAAAAGCACTGAATTTTAGGTTAAGAAAATTAGATATAAATTTAATTGGTTTATTTAATTGTAAGGAAGGAGTAGAATAGCCAACATTCACTTAAATTAATGATTATATGCATTTTTTCCAAAAAAATTCAGAAAATTACAGATTTTGTATAATATAAGTTTAAAAAAAAGTACAAAATTTAAACATTTTTTTCTGATTCATAATAGTGATTCAACATTTTTACATAGGTAAGACCCTAAGGTAAAGTTTGAAAAAATGTAAGATATAAAATTGTCAATATAACATGTATTTATACATATTGTTATTTTATTGCTATATATCAAACTTGCATCATTTAGCTCTACATTATTTCAAAATTATTATTTTGTTTATACTTTGTCAATCAGCTTCTGCAGTATTGGAGTACTTTACAATGTTTCAGGATAGGCTCGAAATAGCTAAATGTAACATCTGCAATCAGAAAATTAGAAGAGGAACTCCGGGTGCCACAAGTAAAAATTTTTCAACCAAATCTTTATGGAGCATCTAAAATCAAAACACAAAGATGAACATTTACTAGCAGAAAATAAGCTGTCAGAAGAAACAGAAAAGAAAAATAAAATGTTGAAAAACAAGAAAAAAAAAATTAATTTTCTTGTATTTTGTTTGAATGTTTTATTTTTTTTATTTGACTGGTTGAGCTGAAATTTTCAGGGTATATGCATTTTTCCCCGAAGTCCTGAGTTGATTTCGAGCATTTTTCTGAGTCTTTAGCGATTGAAAGTTATTTGGACCCAAAGTTGAGAAAAATGAATAGCTGGGTCAAACACTGATCCACATGAGCTGAAAATTTAACTGAATTATCTTAGCCCCAATTTCTTGCATTGGTGAGAACAAATTTTTGATATCACATCTAAAAAAAAAAAAGTTATAAGTACTTGAAAAAGAATTTGTAAAAATCGGACCCTTCTGGTGGAAAAAAGTATTGAAAAAAAAAAAACGCTACATACTAATTTTCTATTTCTGGAAATGGCTTAGAAGAGGAACAGGGCAACAACATTTATTTAGTGCATTATTAAATGCTATTTGTTTGAAGCCAGATATAGCCTCTCAAACTTTGGAAATTTTTGAAATTTGGTCAAAAATGGACCTTTTTGAAGACTATATCTCGAAACCAACGAATCGCATTGAATAAAGTATAGGGAGGAATTTGTAGTCCTATCCCTCCCTTATACACCCACCAAAAATAAGAAATGTTAGTGTATTTTTTTTATTATTGTTATATATATATTTCTCATTTTATTATATTGCTACGCATAAACGTAGAGCAACCAACTATGTCAAAATCCTAATATTTACATTACTACCCAACTAAATTTTGTAGTATATATACCGTTGTTTCTCATAATAAAATTCAGTATTCTAATTGACTTCAAATAATTATGAAGACGGGACTCTCAATTTAGTTTGGTATGTTATTTTTTTGTATATATCTATTTACTTTATGATTATTGTTATTGTTGTTATTATTAATCATTATTATTTATTTGTAGATCTGCTTTGTCAGTTGAATAAAGCCTAAAATCACTCCTGATTTCTTTTGATTATAACAATTTATTCAACTGAACAAAATATGGAGAGAGGACTTCGGCCTGATAATCTAGAAATTCTTCCTATGTCCCCTGAGGCTCCTAGAGTCTTCAAGCATTGGTTGTATATGTTTACTCATTTTAAAGAAACTATTGAGGCCTTGGAGAATGCATACTTGGGGATTTTGGCGAACTCTTTATCTTCTGAGAATTTTGAAATTATCATTGACTGTACTACTATTGATGAAGCCTTGAATACTCTTAAAGATGTAGGAGCAAAACTGGCAATACAGTTTCTGCTTTCTCAGTACTTGCATGTGTTCCTGATGTCCTTAAGAAGTCTTTCATAGATGTGACTCTGAATGGTGAGAATGTTAATGCTCTTATTGACACAGGGAGCTCAGAGAATTTCGTGTCTGAAGCTATTGTTCATCGCCTCAAGATTTCTACTTCTTCTTATTCTGGTGTCGTTTCCTTGGCTTCGTCAAGTTATCAATCTGTCATTGATGAAGTTTGTTACTGTGATATAAAAGTTAGAGGCAGGCTTTATTCTCGAATCAAGCTATTGATAATGAAACAATTATGTACTGATGTAGTGTTGGGCCTTCCTTTTCTGATGAAACATTCAAATATCAACTTGCGCTATGACGGACCCGAACCCTCTCTTGACATTTGTGCTTTAACTGCTCTGTCAATAACTCCACCTAGGGTATTTTCCAGTTTGTCTTCGGATTGTCGTCTGATAGCAACTAAATCAAGAAAGTTTGGAGTTAAAGATTCTGACTTCATCAGATCAGAGATTAATCGATTATTGTCTGAGGATATAATTGAGAACAGTCAATCCCCATGGAGAGCGCAAGTTTTAATTGTCAATCAACGAAACAAAAGGACGTCTTGTAATTGATTACTCTCAAACTATTAACAAGTTTACTTACCTTGACGCCTATCCTCTACCTAGTATCGATGATTTAGTAAATAAAATAGCCAATTATAAATTTTTCAGCACCATAGATTTGAAAAGTGCTTATCACTTGGTTCCTCTATTGAAAGAAGAAAGACATTATACTGCTTTTGAAGCGAATGGACGACTATATCAATTTAAGAGATTAAGTTTTGGGTTAACGAACGGAGTAGCTTGCTTTCAGAGAATTATGGATGAAATTATACGCAACTATAATCTTTCAGGAACTTACGCCTATCTTGATGATGTGACTATTTGTGGAATTACTAAAGAAGAACATGACAAGAATCTGTTGAAATTCTTTGAAGTGGCAAAAATCTTAAACATGACCCTTAACGATGACAAATGTGTTTATTCTGCTGAATCCGTGCGTTTGCTCGGATACGAAGTACGATTTAACGAATTAAGACCTGATCCAGAACGACTTGACCCTTTAAAACATATGCCTCTGCCTGACACTAAAAGAAGTCTCTCTCGTCTTATAGGATTGTTTGCTTACTACTCCCGGTGGATTCCTCGTTATTCGGAAAGAATTCGACCATTAATTGATGCCTCCTTGCCTTTGAATGAACGTGCAAGAGCCGCTATCTCCGACTTAAAAGAGGCTATTCTTACTTCGGTGAAAATGAAGATAGACGATCATCTCCCTTTTACTCTGGAAACTGATGCTTCTGAAGCTGCCATTGGGGCTACTCTGAGTCAGGAAGGATGTCCTGTAGCATTTTATTCAAGATCTCTCTCTCCCTCAGAGAGGAAACATTCCTCTATAGAAAAAGAAGCCTATGCTATAATAGAGTCCATCAGAAAATGGCACCATTTCTTGGCTGCTAGGCATTTCTCTTTAATTACAGATCAGAGATCCGTCTCTTTTATGTTTAGTTACTAAGCATAGGAGCAAAATTAAGAATGACAAAATTCTCAGATGGAAGACTGAATTAATGCCTTATTCATTTGATATAACTTATAGACCTGGAAAGTTCAATATTGCGGCTGATGCTCTTTCTCGAGGTTCTTGTGCTGCTACACTTACTTCGAAACTGTCAGAACTTCACGGTGCTCTTTGTCACCCTGGTATTACGCGACTTCTCCATTTCGTTCGTAGTAGGAATCTTCCATACTCGGTAGAAGATATTAAGAAAGTAACATCCTCTTGTCCTGTTTGTTGCAAAGTTAAGCCTAAGTTTTACAAACCTGCTTCTGAAGAATTGATACATGCTATGCGGCCGTTTGACAGACTCAGTATGGACTTCAAGGGCCCTTTGATCTCTTCTAGTTCAAACAAATATCTACTGATTATTGTTGATGAGTTCTCCAGGTTTCCATTTGCCTTCCCGTGCAAGGACACTTCAGCAGAGACTGTTATAGGCTGCCTCACTTCTTTATTTTCTATTTTTGGTTTGCCTACTTATATACACTCAGATAGAGGGTCTTCTTTCATGTCTTCGTCTCTAAAGACTTTCCTTTTCCACCATGGTATCTCAAGCAGTCGATCAACTCCTTATTATCCAACTGGTAATGGCCAATGTGAAAGGTTTGTGGGAATCATTTGGAAGACTATTACATTGGCTCTAGAATCTCGGAATATTTCTCTTCATAATTGGGAATCTGTATTACCAGATGCTCTTCATTCTGTAAGATCTCTTTTATGTACTGCCACTAACGCTACTCCCCATGAAAGGTTGTTCTGTTATCCTCGAACGAACTTCGACCGGTTTAGGATTACCTACTTGGCTTTCTTCACCGGGACCTGTGCTGCTGAAAAAGTATACTCGGCAGAAGCTTGACCCCTTGGTGGAAGATGTTCGACTCTTGGAGGCCAACCCCCAGCATGCCCTTGTCAGATTTCCTAATGGAAGAGAAGAAACTGTATCTACTGAGGATTTGGCACCTGCTGGAAGACTGACACCTGAATCTAACAAGGACTTTTCACCTGCTGGAGGATCGCCCTCAGACCAATCTTCGGGAGATTTTAGTGTGGATCAGACGGTGCCTGATGTTTCTAATCATTCTTTCCCTGAAGCTGTCGATCTGGAAAGGACGGAGCCTCATGATGCTGAATCTGGTCTACGTCGATCTTCTCGTGTTCGGCGCCCTGTGGATCGCTTAAATCTTTGATTCGTCTTCAATTTTTTTAGGATGGAGTGAATGTATATATATTTATCTGGTTTTATTTATATTGCTACGCATAAAACTTAGAACAACCAACTATGTCAAAATCCTAATATTTACATTACTACCCAACTAAATTTTGTAGTATATATACCGTTGTTTCTCATAATAAAATTCAGTATTCTAATTGACTTCAAATAATTATGAAGTTATGGTATGTTATTTTTTTTGTATATAATCTATTTACTTTATGATTATTGTTATTGTTGTTATTATTAATCATTATTATTATTTATTTGTAGATCTGCTTTGTCAGTTTTATAAAGCCTAAAATCACTCCTGATTTCTTTTGATTATAACAATTATATATTTAATTTTTATCCAAAAAGGTGGATTTAAAAAAAAAAAAAAAAAGTTTCGATAGTTGGTCAGTTTTGGGTACATAACATTTTCTATAACTCTGGGAACAAAAGTCTGTTAGAAGTTTTTGTAGCCCATAGAATTTTAAATATATAGTCCAAATTTCAGATTATTCCAAAAAAGTGGTTTAGCCCCGCTATTCATTTGGAAAAGTGTCAAATTTAAGGAAAGAAAATTTAATTATAGACTCAGAAAAACGCTAGAAATGGACTTTTTTCACCAGGAAAATTAAAACAATTTACTCTGAAAATTTCAGAGGAATCTGCTGAAAATTAAAAAAAAAAAATCTGAAATTGAACTGTCACCTTAAGTATAATTTGCCATTTTAACCCTGGTTTTCCCTGATTTTTAGCAGGGTCCAGGGCCCCGGTTGGTTCATAGTTGTGCATTAAAATCTCCTAGCAATAAAAGGTTCATATTTTCCTGAAACTGCTCCAGACAGACCACTAATTTCTCTGTTGCATTAGAAATATTTGGTGGAATATAAATACTACAAATTATGATGTCAACCTAATGTAATAATACCTGTACAGCCATTATTTCAATTCAGTTATGAATTTGATTTCTTGATAAAGAATATCTTTTCTGATCTCTAATAAAATACCACCACCACTTGTATTTCTATCTTTATGATAAATATTAAAATTTTTATAAAAGTAAACCTTTAATGCAATAATAAAAATATACCTGTTATGCAATAATAATAATAATGTACTTTCCCACCAAATGTTCAAGGTAACATTTATTAGAAATACATCCCCTTATATTCCACTGACGCGTTCAATTTATTATCCATGCCAAAAACTACCCAAGAAATAAAATGAAGTTAATGAGTATCTGAACTAGAAGTACGAAAGAGTGGGTTAAATGTATCTTGCTGAGATAAAGATATAGAAGATAATTTAATTACTTTGCTTTATCTCCTGTGAAGTTCACATTGGGCCATCAAGAGGATAATTAAATCTATTTAATATTATAGGAATTTGTTTTGTGATTTGAATTTCATTCTATTTCTGCAACCAAAGTTGGCCTATTTCTGAAATCAGTGACACATTTTGATTCCTATCAACCTAATATTACCAGAACTCATATTTTCATCACCTTGATCAGACTTAGATATAGTATATTCAGCATCCCTCTATTGAGCACTAGATACAGCTAGGGACTGATCGGGGCTGGAATTTTGACAAGAATTGGGCTGGTGTTGCCTAAAATTTGTAAAGAGGTCAAAAGCACTGAAATTTTAGGTTAAGAAAATTTAATTGAGGTTTATTTAATTATAAGGAAGGAGTAGAATAGCAAAGATTCAATTTACTTTATTTTTTTTATATGCATTTTCTCAGAAAAATTTTGAAAAAATTACAGATTTTGTATATATAATAAAAGTTTTAAAAAAGTACAAAAATTTTTGAATTTTTTTCTCCTGATTCACAATAGTGATTCAACAGGTTTACCTAGGTAAGATCCTAAGGTAAGTTTGAAAAAATGTAAGACTTAAAATTATTAATATAGCCTGTTTTTATTCATATTGTTATTTTATTATGTATCAAACTAAGATTATATAACTACATTATTTGAAAAATTATTATTTTGGTTATACTTTCAGTCAATATGGTTAAAAGATCAGCTTCAGCAGTATGGGAGTACTTTACAATGTTTATGGATAGGCTCAAAATAGCTAAATGTAACATCTGCAGTCAGGAAATTCGAAGAGTATCTCAGGGTGCCTCAAGTAAAAAAATATTCAACCAAATCTTTGGGGCATCTAAAATCAAAAGACAAAGATGAACATTCACTAGCAGAAAAGGAGCAGTCGAAAGAAACAGAAAAGAAAAAGAAAATATTGAAACAACAAGAAAAAAATTATTTTCTTATATTTTGTTTGAAATTTTTTTTTAGTTTTTGACTGAACTGATATTTTAAGTTGATTTCGAGCATTTTTCTGAGTCTATAACGATTTGAAAGTTATTTGGACCCAAAGTTGAAGAGAAAATGAATAGTGGGGTCAAATTGAGGTACAGGGATTCAAACTTTAGTGCTTTATTAAATGCTATTTATTTGAAGCGAGATATAGTCTCTCAAACTTTGGGAATTTTTGAAATTTGATAAAAAATGGACCTATATCTCAAAACCAACAAATCACATTGAATAAAGTATAGAGAGGAATTTATAGCCTCATCCATTCTCTATATATCTATCAAAATTAAGAAATGTTGTAATTTTTTTTTTATAATTTTTTTGTTTGAAAAGATATTTTTTTCAAAAAAATTTGTTTTTCGATAGTTGGTCAGTTTTGGGCTTATAACATTTTTCTATAACTTTGGGAACAAAAGTCTGTTAGAAGTTTTTTTTAGCCCATAGAATTATAGAGATATATATTCCAAATTTCAGGTCATTTCAAAAAGTGGTTTGGCCCCAGCATTCATTTGAAAAAAGGAAAATTTCTAAAAAAAAACTCAAAAACGCTAGAAATGGACTTTTTTCACCGAGAAAAAAGCTATATACACTAAAAATTTCAGGAGAATTGGCTGAAAATTAAAAAAATTATGCAATTGGACTAAACTTAAGTATAATTTGCCATTTTAAACCCTGGCAGGCAAACCCTGGTTTTTCCTGATTTTTAGCCTGGGTTTGCTGGAACTGGTGCCCCGGTCAGTCCATAGATACAGCCAAACTAGATGGTGTTATTTTGTCACTTCACAGTAAAGATATTTATTAGGCTTGGAGTATGAGAGATTCTGTTGAACAGGATTTCTCTATATATATATATATATATATATATATATATATATATATATATATTTCATGCATTATCATATGTTGTATGATAGTTCAAATTGATATGAACTATTTCTTCTTCTCTTTTATAATTAGAACAATTTTTAGAATATGCTGGATGTTGATCCTTACAATTTATACACTTGGGTCCCTGACTTCTTGAGCAAGAGGAAGAAGAGTGTAACTGACTGTGCACAATATCCACAAGTCTCCTCTCTCCTACAATTTTTACTTTCATGACCAGATTTCTGACATTTATAACATCGCAGAGGATAAGGATAGTAAGGCCTAATTTTATAAGATAAAAATACACAAAAGATGGTTTCTGGTAACATCGTGCTTCCAAAAGTAAGAACCAACATATGTGTTGGATTTTTATCTTTCTTAAGAATGTTGTACTTGTATCACATCTGTTTTAAGATAGTCCAAACTTTCTCCTTTACTCATAACCTCCAATTCACGGGCATAAATCATTCCCTGAATAGTATTTAAATTTTGAGCCACAGTAATCTCCACTGGCACAGAACTATTTATTAAGGTATCTGTTGATAACAATTGTCTAGTTTGCTTAGTATATGTATCCACTAGCAGACTTCCAGTTTTACAAAATCTAGCTGTTTTCAAAGCTCCTCCTGCAGTACTTTATACAGCTTTCCACAATATCAATAGTCCTAATATAAAGAAAACACATATACTTCAAAGTTGTATTCCTAGCTACCTGCGTAAGAGAACTTCCAGAATCAACATTCCGCTTTCTCTTTTTATTATCTGTGAAACCCAAAAATGAATTTCCATGTCTATGTACATTATCCAAAAGAGATACATCAAACGATTGAGTGCCTGTATTCTCTCATACCCTGTTCAGCCTGTTCTATTGCAACAATCAAATCATTGCTAGAAGTTGATATGACACGAATTACTTGAACTTGGAAGTGTTTTATCTCCCAAATTTGAATTCTCCTTTGACTTCCTCTTTTCCTTCTTTTTACCATCACCACCACATCCCTTCCCCATGATAACCTATTTAACTAACTTTAGGCCCTAGACTTATCATAAAGCGCTAAAAAATTTTAGAGCACTAAAAAAAAAATTTTTTTTAATTGAAAAAACACTAACACAAATATGAAAAAAAAACAAAAAAAAACAACAATATTTAAATCAGAAGAGAGCACTTCAAACTAGTAACAATGTCCCAGCAAGCAGAGCTACCATATCCTCCACATCTTCTCCATCAGACAATTCAGATAGCTAGATTAGTAGATAAAAAAGTATGGCCATGTCAAAACAGTTTTTGTTTTTGAATAAGCTTATAACTCTGGCATCTTACATAAGAACATCAGAAAATAAGAGAAAGAAGCCATAGGGGTTTATCAAGGCTGTCCCAAGTCAAAAAATTCCAAAGTTGCCATTCTGATTGACTTTACCAGATTTCAGTTTTATTCATACAAATAATCAACTTAGTATTGTATTTTACATGGAACATGCAGTATATTAAGCACAACTATAACCTAATATCAAAATCAATATATTCCCTAAAGGATTGTTAAAGCTGATATGCCCAGTCAATCGTCCTATACCTTCATCATCTATAAATTGATATTACCTTTTTCTTAAAAGTTGAAAGTTAATATATATATATATATATATATATATATATATATATATATATATATATATATATATATATATATATATATATATATATATATATATATATATATATATATATATATATACCTATTTTTTTTTTTACCTTCTCACCCCCTGACCACCCCATGTTGAGGCGGCCACACTTCGCTAATGAAGCTTCCTGCCGCAGTCGGTCTCGTCCAGAGATCCTTCAAAGAAGTGATGCCCCAGAAGATTTTGGGGCGAGAGTTGGAAGGACAGCGTAATAGAAAGTGTTTCACGGTCTCCGGGGCCATTCCGCATCTAGTACAGGTGGGAGATGCTGCCTGGTTTATTTTGAATTCGTGTTTGTAATGTTGTAGGTTTGGGTGGTGCCCGCATCTCAATCTTGCAAGTGAGGTTTGTAAGTGTCTTGGGAGGTTGTTGAAGTCGGGGTTTATTTCGGGGGGGGGGTCTGTTAAGGATGTTGTTTGGAGGTCTGTTGATCATGTATGAATGTGTTAGTTGAGTGTGTATATGTTTGGTTGTTGTGGTATTGGGGGGAGGAGGGGGGATGTGATTTAGGATCTGTTTGTAAAAGGCGCCGGTGGACGATGGAGGCTGTGTTAGTCTTTGTGGGGTAGGTTGGAGGAGAGTATTGTGACATGGGTGTGTGGGTAGGCGTGTTTTTGCGTAAAATTGGGTGCCTATCATTTCGAGGTGATTCCTTATGGGTAGAATCTTGGTTTCGTTGTGTAGGTGTTGTTGAGGGGTTGTGCGTGTGCAGCCGGTGATGGTGCGAAGGGCTTTATTTTGTGTTATTTGGAGTGTCGTTAAGTTTTTATCGGAGAGCAGAGGGTGCCAGACAGGGGAGGCGTAGTTAATGGTGGGGCGTATAAATTGTTTGTAGATTGCAATTGAGGTTTGTATGTTGTTGTGTATGTCTGTGTTGGCAACTGTTTTGAGGATGTTGAGTTTTCTGTTTGCGGCTGAGGTGGTATTTTGAATGTGCTTGGAGAACGTGAGGCGAGTGTCAAATGTTAGGCCAAGGATCTTAGGGGTTTTGTTGAAGGGTATGGGGGTGTTGTTTAGTAGGACTTGTGGGTGGGTGTTGGATATGTGTTTGTCTGTTGTTATGAGGGTTATGGAGGATTTGTTTGGGGATGCTGTCATCCTGTTTTCGACTAGCCAAGTTTGGAGTTGAGTTAGGTAGTCTTGAGTGAGTGATGTTGCGGTGGGGAGGTCTTTGTGAGTGGTGGCTATAGTTATGTCGTCGGCGTATGAGGTGATGTGGGTGAAAGTTGTTTGTGGTTGTGGGAGGTCTGCTGTGTAAAGGTTAAATAGAGTGGGGGAGAGTATGGCTCCTTGGGGAACTCCGTTCTTTATGTTGATGGTACGTGATTTATGGCCGTTTTGTTGTATTTGGGCGGTTCTTCCTGATAGGAAGTTGGATAGCCATTTCTTAGTATCTGTTGGGATGTTGGATTGGAGGATTTTATGGATAAGATTATGTCTCGGGACAGTATCGAAGGCTTTGTTTATGTCAATTGCTATTAATATAGTTTTGTGATATGGCTTATGGTTTAGTCCGTTTAATATAGGTTGGATGATGTTGGTAAGTGCAGTGGTGGTGGAGTGGTTGGGTTTGAACCCGTGTTGGAAGTTTTGTTGTGGGATGAATTGGAGGATAGTATTTAGGATTAGTTTTTCAAGAAGTTTTGAGATGGTGGATAATAGGGAGATTGGGCGGTAAGAGGAGGGGTTTGAAGGGTCTTTGCCAGGTTTTAGTTTAGGGATGATTAAAGCTTTTTTCCATTGTGGTGGGATATAGTTGAGTTGGATGGATTTGTTGAAGATGGAGGTTATGTATGTGATTGTGTGGATGGATAGGTGTTTTAGGTGAATATTTGATATGTTGTCTGGTCCTGTTGCTGGAGAGTTTTTGATAGTTTTAATGGTGTTTTGTGTGTTTGTGGGTGTGATGGCGTTTAAGTTGTTTTGGTTGTTGCGTAGCTTTTTCAGTTTTTTTATTATTTTTCTGTTTTGTGGGTGGGTAGGTAAGCTACTTTGTTTAGCAAAGTGTGTGGCCAGTAGGTTGATGTGTTGTTTGGGAGTTAATGGGGTTTGTGTAGTGGGATTGGTTGGAGTTTCGTGAGTGTGAAGTGGGTTGTTTTTTGCATTATGAATTGTGTGGATTGTTTTCCAGACTCTTTTGCTGTTTGTGTTGTCCAAGTTTATATATATATATATATATATATATATATATATATATATATATATATATATATATATATATATATATATATATATATATATATATATATATATATATATATATATATATATATATACACCAGGGCCCTTGCTAAAAATCAGGAAAAACTGGGGTTTGCCTGCCGGGGCTAAAATGGCAAATTATACTTAAGGGGACAATCCAATTTTAATTTTTTAAAAAAAATTTTCAGCTGATTCTCCTGAAATTTTCAGTGTATATAGCTTTTTTCCCGCTGAAAAATATCCATTTCTAGCATTTTTCTGAGTCTATAACTTAAAAAGTTTTTTTGGAAATTTGACCCTTTTTCAAATGAATGCTCAGGCTAAACCACTTTTTGGAATGACCTGAAATTTGGATTGTATATTCAAAATTCCATTGGCTACAAAAGCTTCTAACAATATTTTGTTCCCAGAGTTATAGAAAATGTTATAAGCCCAAAACTGACCAACTATCTAAAAAAAAAAAAAAAAAATTTTTTTTTCAATACCTTTTTGGATAAAAAATTAAAAAAAAAAAAAAATTAGCAATAAAATTTCTTATTTTTGGTGGGTGTATAGAGGAAAGATGGGGCCACAAATTCCTCTCTATACTTTATTCGATTGATTCATTGGTTTTGAGATATAGCCTCTCAAAAAAGGTCCCTTTTTGACCAAATTTCAAAAAATCCTAAAGTTTGAGAGTCTTCAAACTTACCTTCTTAGTGCATTTAATAATACAGTAAATAAGTTGTAGCCCTGTCCCTCCTCTAAACATATCCAAAAATAAAAAAAAAATGGTAGGTAGCTTTTTTTTTTTAAATAATTTTTTTCTCTGGAAGGGTATGATTTTTGCAAATGTTTTTTCCAAGTGCTTATAACTTTTTTTCTAGACGTGATATCAAAAATCTGTTCCCACTAATGCAAGAAATTGGGGCTAAGGTTATTCAGTTCAATTTTCAGCTAATAGGGTCCAGTGATTTGATCCCACTATTCATTTTTTCAACTTTGGGTCTGACTTAGTTTCTAACAGTTATAGACTCAGAAAATGCCCAAAATCAAATTAGAACTTCGAGAAAAAATGCATATTCTTGGAAAATTTCAGCTCAGTAAAAAATAAAAAAATTTTTTTTTCAAACAAAATATAAGAAAATTAAGATTTTTTTTCTTGTTTTTTCAATTTTTTCTTTTTTTTCTGTTTCTTTTTACTTTTCTTTTTCTCCTAGTGAATGTTCATCTTTTGTGTTTTGATTTTAGATACCCCATAAAGATTTGGTTGAAAATTTTTTACTTGGGGCACCCAGAGATTCTCTTCCAATTTCCTGACTGCAGATGTTACATTTAGCTATTTCGAGCCTATCATGAAACATTGTAAAGTACTCCCATACTGCTGAAGCTGATATTTTAGACATAGTGACTGAAAGTATAAACAAAATAAATAGCTAAAGAAAACAAATTTGATACACAGCAATAAAATAACTGTTTAAATACAGGTAGTATTGATAATTTTATATCTTACATTTTTCAATCTTTTATTATACAAAATCTGTAATTTTCTGAAAAATGCATATAATCATTAAGTGAATGTTGACTATTATACTCCTTCCTAATAATGAAATGTAATTTTCTTAACCAAAATTTTCAGTGCTTTTGACATCTTTAAAAATTTTAAGCAGCCCCGACCAAATTTTGGAGACTCCAACAAAATGCTAGCCCCAGTCAGTCCCTAATTGTATATTTTAACAATTCGAAAATTTTAGTATTTAAAGAATTTTATTTTTTATTGGATATCTGGCTCATATATATATATATATATATATATATATATATATATATATATATATATATATATATATATATATATATATATATATATATATATATATATATATATATATATATATATATATATATATATATATATAAAATATTTACAGGTGACTACTTTTATGAAGAATGATTTCAGATATACAATTAGCAATATTTGTAAATATTTTGGGTGTGACATTATTTGTACTTGTAGTTCTTTATCACTATATTGTAGCCAATAATCCTAAGCAGCATTAGTTATGTGGTAAGTAATATATATAGGCCTCTCTCTCTCTCTCTCTCTCTCTCTCTCTCTATATATATATATATATATATATATATATATATATATATATATATATATATATATATATATATATATATATATATATATATATATATATATATATATATATATATATATATATATATGGCAAAAAAAATTTTCCCCCTAAAAAGTTTGTTTGAAGTTTATAGTTTTTGGATTTTTTTAATTTTATTTCCCAATATTACTTAGGTCATTAAATATACACTTACATAAACAGCTTTTAACAGTTATTGCTAACTTCAAAGACTAATAAGAAAGGTATTATTAGAGAATATATAAAAAAAAATTGGAAACAGATAAACATAGATATTTAAAGTCTTAAAATTGTTGGTATGCATATACATTTAAAGTGGGAAAACTTGGCCCAGAGTTTGGAATAATCTAAATGATAAGGTTTATAAATTCTTTATTTTTTGTTTTTCAAAAATAAATTGTTTTTTTCATTATCATTTTACTTTGGAAGTAGAATCAGTAAAATTATAGATGTTTATAAATTAAATAAAAAATGTTATAAACTCATAAGTAATGTGGACCTAATTGCCCTACAATTTTAATGGTACATGGCAAATCTGCCCATAGCTATTTTTGGATCACTTAAAATCATCATTAAAGTGTTTTCATAAATTATGATAAACCATTTGATATTTCAAAAAAAAAATCTAAAATTATTTTAAGAAATTGTTAATAAGAATTTTATACTTTTTGTTTTATTGCTTCAGAATTAATGAATAATAAAACTTTTAGGCAGTGATACCAAAGTAAAAATATAAAAAGAAATAAAATGCAAATCTATAAAAGTCTGGATAACTGTATTTTATGAGTTTTAATAACATTTAAATGTAACTTTAAACAATGTTAGTCAGTCAGTCAGAATGTAGAAATTGGGATGATGTCATCATTGTTCCTTGCTTGAATTTGGGAAGTAGGAAACTACTTAATAATTCATGTCAGGTTAAACTGTTATTTGATTTCATTACTTATTTTATACTTTGGTGATATGTAGATAAATTTAAATCTAGCAAACTTTGTAACTTCTTTTGGAGATTGTCAATCTGCTTAATGTCACTACAATAATAGTCATGTTTTCTGTAGCGATTTAATTAATATAAATACAGAAATTTACAAGAACATTATAGTATATATATATATATATCGATACCTCAGAACCACACCGTAACAAGTAAAAAAATGTAAATTTTTAGTTATGTACGGCTAATGGTAGTGTAGAACTGTATCTACTCGATGCTATAAAGTGATTCAATGGTTATAAGCCAGTTCAGAAGTTAATTAAAATCAAGAATAATTAGACTATTGGTATTCTTATGTTAACAGAATTTTTAAAATGTAATTATCTCAAAACTCTAAATTTTGACTTGTTACAGTATGGTACTGGGGTATCGTATATATATATATATATATATATATATATATATATATATATATATATATATATATATATATATATATATATATATATATATATATATATATATATATATATATATCCTCTGGTGGGTAAAGGTTAGAAGCCTACCAATTACTGAATACCAGAAAACTAGTTTTTAATGGCTGATATATCCCAATACACAGCGTTTAAAAGTGTGCAAGTCAAAGGAAATTGGGAAAACATAATGGGAGTGTGTTTCAGACTTTACCAGTAGTATACATGTAAAATTGAGGATAGTGGTTAAGTCTGGGGTCAGAGAGTTGTGCAAAGAAAGGACAAAACTGTGTAGAATGTATTGTAGCACAAACCCATCTTAATGGAGGAGGTATTCGACGAGAGAGTTCAGAAGAGCACTGTTCATTGTAATAGTGATAATATAGATAGAGTAATGCAACTATTTGACAGGCAGAAAGAGATTTGAGAGTAAGAGCAAAAGAGTTTATAATATGAAAAATTCTAGACTCCACCTTTTCGAGAAGAGCTGTATGCATGGAACCACCCCAGGTGTTTGAGGCATTTTCCATGCAAGGTCAAACACCAACACTGTAAAGAGCAAACTGGAATGGCGTAAAAAAAAAAATCATAAAGGTGTATCAGAACATCCAACCTCTTAGAAGTTTCTTTAGAAAGAGTATTTCCAAGAAAGATTGTGAGAAAAAGAAACACCAAGAATATTGAGAACAGATGAAGGTTTGAGTTGAGTGTTTTCAAAGATGTCATAGATGTATGGAAGGTTGTATCGAGTAGAAAGATGGAGGAATTGAGTTTTTGAGCCATTGAAAATAACCATGTTTACACTTCCCCAATTTGAAAAAAGAGAAGAACTGAGGTTATTTGCTCCAAGGTCACACTTCTTGTGTCAATTAACTGCTTTCAAAGTGAGAGTAGTAATGAAGGGTGGAGTCATCAGCATAGGAGTGGATAGATGATGAAGTAATAAAGAGAAGGTCATTAATGAAAAGTAGAAAAAGATTTGGGGATTGCACAGATATAGGATCCCACATAATATAAATTTAGCATTTAGAATGTTAAACCACGCTTTACAATAATTGCAGCTAAAAGGAGGTATTTGTAACTGAGCAGCATTAAGAGAATGTTTAGAATGTTAAACCATGCTTTACAATAATTGCAGCAAAAAGGAGGTATTTGTAACTGAGCAGCATTAAGAGGGTTCCTTTCATTATCAGAAGGCATATTACATTAAGAATTCACTGTCCAACAAAAAAAAAAAATTTTTTTTAAACGCAAATATACAAATATGCTAAATCATTCAGTATTCTCAACAATCTTGAGCAATTGATTAGGGAACCTACACATATTCTAGATCATCCAAACCAATTCTTCAACATGCTATACTTGTGCTTCGCTACTACACCTTGTTATATAACCTTATAGCTCTTAAGTATAATACTTTCTCTCCAGGAACTCCACCCTGCCCTAAACGTACTTTCTGGCACTTTGATCGGGCTAATTGGGGGCAAAGTGTTAAGTATAATACTTTCTGTCCAGGAACTCCACTCTGCCCTAAACATACTTTCTGGCACTTTGATCAGACTAATTGAGGGGCATTGCGTCACTTTTTCACCAACTATTCTTGAAATAAATCCTGCTTTGACATTAATGGTACTTCAGTGTCTGCCGAAAGAGTGGGAGCCTTGATAGCCAATGAAATGAGCAGCTTCATTCTCTCTTCAACTAAATCCTTTTCTCTCCAAAATCCATGGTTTGATGGCACCTGCTCTTGTGCTATTCGGGAAAGAGACAGTATGTATTGAGCGTGGAAAAATTCTTCTTTTATCACTTTCTAATTTTCATTCTACTTGGAATCATTGCAGGGATATACTTTGACAGGCCAAGTGTGCTTTCACCAAAAGGAAATGCGCTGTGACCCCCTTGGTTCTCCTACTGATAAAAATTTCTAGCCTCTTGCTAAAAATATCTGTTAACAACTTTTGCAAATCTTCCTTTCCTCCACTTATTCAATCTGATGGATCTGTAGCTAACACTTCTTCTGAAAAGGCCAATCTCTTCAGCCTCCTTTTTTCATCTTATTCTACCCTGGGTGATTCCTGCATCCTTCCTCCTACCTCTTCTTCTCTCAGGTGTCCCATGTCTTTACTCATGATTTCATATGATCAGGCACATAGGATCCTGAAATCCTGGATGGCATTCCTCTTTGTATTTTGAGGAAGTGTGCTTCTGAGCTGGCACCTGTCCTCATTCTACTCTACTCTCTATGCCTTAATACTAATACTTTCTCTCTGTGCTGGAAGTGCGCATCTGTTCAACTGATCCTGAAAAAAGGTAGCCACTCGGAACCTTCTATCGCCCTATAGCTCTTACTTGTATTTTATCTAAAGTCTTTGAAACTCTTCAACTCTCATTTCCTTCATCATTTGAAACCTCACTCCCTTTCAGAACACCAGTATGGCTTTTGACACTCGAGGTCTACTGGTGACATACTTTCCTATTTTAGTGATCTATGGTCTTCTACCCTTAGGGAGCATGAGGAGTTTTGTGTGGTGGACCTTGCAATATCCAAGGCTTTTGACTGAGTATGGCATGTGTCGCTACTCTTCAAGCTCCCTTAATTTGTTTCCTAATTCTCTTTGCTTACCTTTTTTCTTACCAGTTTCCTTTCAAATTTCTCCATATCAGCCTTTGTTGATGGAGCTACTTCTTCTTTCCCTATTAATTGTAGTGTTCCTCAGGGTTCTGTTCTATCTCCTACTTTATTCTTACTTTTTCATCAACGACCTCCTCAGTTGTACTTCTAACTCTTTTCATTCTTATTGTGACAACTTAGCTCTCCATTCTTTTTACTCATTTCAAATCTGCAACCTCTTTTGCTTCTAGAGTTGCTTCTTGTCTTCAACTTTCCGATTCCATTCATGCTGATCTAGATGGGATTTCCCAGTGGAGTCACCACAACCATGTGAAAATCAACTCATTGAAAACTCAGCTTCTCATTTCTCTCTCAAAAACACCTCCCAACTTTCCTATCTTCTATGGCTCTCCTGTCATCACCTGTGAACAAAAATATTCATGGTCTGAAAATAAACAAATTATCTTCGAAACCTCATATTGCAATGGTTGCTAAGATGGCCTCTAAAAAGCTGGGATTTATGTTCAGATTGTGGGACTTTTTTTCTTCTGAACAGATACTCCAATTATATAGGGGTCTTATCCATCCTTGTATGGAGTACTGTTCTCACATTTGGGGTGGTTCCATTTCCACCCTTCTTTTGGATAAGGTTGAGTCTAAGGTTAAAAGACTAAATTGTCCCCCTACTTTCAAACTCTTTTGACTCTCTCTCTGCAATATGACGTTGGCGCACTCTCTCTTTTCTATAGGTACTACAATGGTAGATTGCTCGAGGGGGTTGACCTCTCGCATCCCACCACCATTTCGTCGCCCTCGCAGCACAAGGGGTGCCTTGCTTGCATATGAATTTTGTGTGAGCATAGCAAACTCTAAGCTTGCACATTGTCTTCTGTTCTGTGGAACTCCTTGCCTTCGTCTGTTTTTCTTCTGTGTTTAACTCTTTAAATTCACTATTTGCACCCACCTGAGGCATCTACGTTAAGTTTGGGATTGGGTTTTCTTCTATATTTTAATTATGCCTCCTCCTTGAAAAATAAATAAATGAATAAATATTTTAATATATTGTTTACAATAATTCAGAATTTAGGATTGAATCTCAATAGTATAATTT
>SEYY01000139.1:48610-58610 GCA_009176605.1 Armadillidium nasatum
GCCTGTGTTCTAGAAAAGAAGTGCATTTTTCATCTTTATTTGGTTCTATCAACTCAATATGCCCACCTGATAAAGAAAATAGATAAATGACTGGTGGATTTTCGAGTGGTTTTTCATTTCTAGTAAATTTCATCAAAAACGTTTTATGAACAAGAACATAAATGACACACCGGAAAAGTTCACTAAAAGCATTCAAAAAATCAAAAGAAGGTGCTATTTCGGGGTCTATCATACTCGAAATGATTCTCTTTTTTCCTTCCACTTTATACTTTTTTGGTGATTTCAGAAGCTCTTTAACCAATATTTCTCGAAGGAATACAGTTGGTTCTTTTACCTGAGATTGGCTTACTATCTTTTTCCAATTTGTATATAACGTTTGGTCTCTCTTAATTTGAAAATATAGACAATCCAACATGCAATTTGGGCCTCCTTTTGGAGAATGAACTATTGTATAATCTCCTCCAACTTCTTCAACCACTATTTCTGAATTTACCACATTTCTACTTAGACCATCGGCAATTACATTGTCTTTTCCTGAAATGTACTCTATTTCGAAATCAAACTCCAATAAATCAGTTAATGTGCGTGCCAACCTAGAATCTACATTTTTCAAGGAATATAAATATTTTAGTGGTTGGTGATCAGTTTGCAAGACGAAGGGTATTCCTAAGAGGAAAGGCTTGAAAGTCTTTATCCCCCATCTTATGGCTGCTAATTCCCTCTCGATGGTGCTGTAATTTTTCTGTGCTTTTGAGAACGCCATGCTAGCTAAAGCTATTGTTCTTAATTCTAATTTCTCATCCTCATCAACTTGGTATTGCATTAGCTCTGCTCCGGCACCCTCAAGAGAAGCATCTGTGGCAACTATCAATTTGTGTTCGCTGTTATAATCTGGAAAATACAAAGTGTTGTTTTCTAAAGACAAAGATTTTAACTTTTGAAAAGCTTCTATTTGTTTACTATTCCAATTAATTGCCGTTTTTCTTGGCTGTCCAATGATTTCGGTTAGTGGTTTTGCTATTTCAGCAGCATGTTTCATAAATTTCCTTTGCCATAATGTTAAACCAAGGAAGGTGTGCAAGTCACCAATTGTTTTTAAATTCTCAATTTCGTACTTTTTTATCTTGTCAAAATAGGTTTTGTTCTTTTGCAATCCTTTGTCATTCACAACATGTCCTAAAAATTCTATTTCAGATGTGGCCCAAGTACATTTTGATAACTTTGCTTTTAACCCCCTTTTTTCCAATCTATCCAATACTATCAAGCAATTCTACATGAGTTTCAAAGTTTTTAGAGCGTACCAAAATATCATCAAGATAGCAGTGTACTAAAGGCTGAGAAGACAACTTAGTTTTTAGGGACTTGTTTAAAGAAACATCTTTGCCTTCATTTTCTAAATTTTGTATTTCAGACGTTAAAAAATCTTCCAGAACTAGCTCCATTTCTCTCTGGAAACACGATGGGGCAGTCTTTAAACCAAAGCTCAATCTTTTAAACCTGAAGGATCCGACTCCTGGAACTGAAAAACTGGTTATATCTCTGGAGTTTTCTTCAATTTCGATCTGATAGTATGCACGACATAAATCTATTGAACTGAAAATTTTGGCTCCTTTTAAATTGTATATCGTATCCTGAAGGTTGGGAATAGGAAAAGTATCTCCCCTAATCCTTTTATTTACTGATCTATAATCTGCCGCCAATCTTAAGCTTGAATCACTTTTAAAAATAGGAACAAGAGGGCTATTCCACTCAGATTTAGATCTTTCTATTATCCCACTAGCCATTAGTTTCTCAATTTCCTCATGAATAGCAGTTGTAATAATTGGGTTAAAATGTCTTGGCTTGTGATATACCGGAGTAGCTCCCGGAAGGAGTTCTATTTTAAATTTAGTCAAGGATGCAGGTTGTTTTAAATCTTCATCATTTATTGTAAATACATTTGAATGTTTCCACAAAAGATTAAGAAGTTTCTGTTGTTGTTGCTCCTTCAAATGAGGACAAATTACTTTTTCTTTAAATTTTTCCAATGTCCATTTCTTAGGGATTTCTTGCACTTTTTCCCACTCGTCCTTAGCTAAATCCAAATCATCTGAGTCTCCACTATTAACAAACACCTTACACTCTTCCATGAAACTCTGAAAACATTCACTAGATGTTAAGAGTGTTTTCACTAATGCTACCTTTTCTCCTTTCTTCAATGAAGGTAGTTCTTGAGGATTTAGCACTTTTACTTTAAAGGTTCTATCATTTACAATGCCTGGTAAAAAAGAAAACTTTGCTTCATTTAATGGTTCACAAACAAGTTCCTCATATTCAACAAAGTCAATCGACGTATCAGGAATTTCAAGTTTCACTACTTTTTTTTCTTTGTCAAAATCTTCGCCCAAGAGGCAATGTACTTCATGTAAAACTCTTCTACATGCATTCTTTCTGAAATAAATTTCCCAAAAGGTTTCTTCATACCCACCATGGTGTATTAATTTATCTTTAGTCATATCCAAAATAATCTTATGCTTTGTGAAGAAACTTTCACCTAAAAATAAGGAATAACTTGGGTTATTGGGTAATATCGTAAATTCGTCTGAAAAACATATATTAGCAATAGAAAATTCTAAAAATACTCTATTTTCTTCTATGTCAAACCTCCTTTCTGAGGCTAATTTAATAAAAAGATCGTTTCCCAAGTAGTTTTTCCTAGATCCACTGTCTAGTAAAGTTTCACATGTTATGTCATAAAGAACTACAGGAAGTGATTTTAATTCTCCGCAGTTTAAGCATTTTAAGGGCGGATTCATTTTCACAAACAAAACTTTTTACCTCCTAATTCTGGGAGTTCCTGGGTAAAAGAATCTTCTTTTATATCTGGTGGTGGTGGTGGTCATTTAGGTTACAGTTTTCAATAGGTTTTTCTATGTCTGCTTCAGTAGTAGGGATTTTTTCATCCATTTCGTCACATAATAAATCATATCTGTTTCTTACACCTAAGGTCACCCCACTCATTACCTTAGGTGTTACTAGTTTTCCTGTAAAGCTACTGTTGTCTTCACTGTTTTCCGGGAGTTTTTTCTTGGGCCTTAATTTTGGATTTGCAAACCAGCAAGATTTGGCAATGTGTCCTTTCTTGTCACAAAATTGACAGACTGGAATATCCTCTTTTTCAACTTTCTCTCTTTTTGAAATATTTCTTTTTTCTTTGCATTCTGAAATTAAGTGAGAACCTGACCCACATCCGTAACACAAACCTAGCTTCTTAAAACAGTTTTCTGAAGTATGGCCAGACTTTGTGCAATAGCTGCATTCTTTTTGTTGATCATTTTTCTTACTTACTATCTTACTGGTGTTAAACTTTACCTTGGGTCGTACAATATTAACTACTTTCTTATCACTCTTCTCTTCCTCTACATAAGAATAAGTGGGACTACTCTCAGATACCGAAATTTCATTGCAACTCTCCAAAGCAAGCACAAAATTTTGAATGGCACTGTAAGACATTTTCATGTTAAATATAGATTTCATTTCTAAATACTTACTTGCAACCAGTTTCTTAGTTTTCTCTGGTAGTGTATTCCTTAATTTCTCGTAGAGTTCATCGGAGGTCTCTGGATCGATATGAGGATAAGTCTTAGTAAACAAAAACCTAAGTTTGGCCATATAATCGTGAATTTTTTCGCCCTCATACTTTACCGAAGCAAATGTTACCTGCTTAAGATTTCCCAATTCTTTGGTTGTTTTATAATATGTTAGTAATTGATTTTTAATAATGTCATAATTTGACGTATGGCCTCCATTCATTTTATAGTAGGTTAAAAAACTTCCTTGAAGTTTCTTTTCAAGTGCCATCAACCAATATTGCCTATCTGAACCATATTTAGTGTTACAAAAATTTTCAAATAAAGTAAAATATTCATCTAAAGATTGCAATCCAAACTCATCGAATATGCAAATTTCTGGGATGTGTTTTCCTGAAATAAATGACATATACGGTGTCGTCGTGACAGGGGGAATACCTTGATATATAGGAGTATTAAAATATGGAATTTGAGTTGTAGTTAGCGGGGTATGAAATGGCACTTGGGGAGGGTACATTTGCGTAACTGAAGGGGTTGTACTACAGATTGGGGTACAATAAACAGTTGTTACGTTAACATCACCTGTACTATTAAAAGAAGTTACAATAGTATGAAACTTACGTCCTTCCGTTTCAGAACTTACACTTATGGAACCCACCAGAGGTGGAAGCTGCGAACGTCTTAATTTCTCAGAATGCTTTTTCTTATTCATCCGAAAGAGCATGTTCATAGTTGATAATGAAAGTTTTCCTTCTTTGTATTCCATTTTCTGTGGCTCTGGCAAATCATCCAAAAGTGAAATAAATCTTCTTCCAAATCATCTCTCTCCAAACCTTCCTCCGGCATTACATCGGTTTCTTTACCATGAACTTCCTGAATCCTTTCACTAGTCATTTTTTCTTTACCTTTTAAAAATAATAAATAAATAGACAAATTAGATACTTATATATTGTAAATACAAATATGCATAAATAAATAATTAGATAAATTTTTAAACCAATTGTAAATTAACAGTCACATACATTTTAAATTAAATTTTAAATTAAACAAAGCATCAAAATATAAGTGATAACTAACACCCCAGTGAAAGAGGAATCTCGGTGGGACCTCCAATATTGTGAGCGATCCAATTACCCACAATATCACACTAATTACGTACAAAAGTTGTTTGACCAATTTTTTGTTTAAAAGTTAGATAACAAAGTAACTACTAAGGCTTACGAGTTCGTTACAGGCTCTTTCAACAACTGGGGGAAAAAGAAAAATTATCACCTAATACTTTATTTACAAAATTTTTACTTGACTTGAATAAATTTAAACTTTAAGTTAACACTCAATTGAATTACCCTTGCAAATAATTTACTATACATCTTAATAAATGTAATAAACCAAATAAATACTTAAATTTATAGTATCCTTTTTAGGCGGTTTTCATAGATATTCTTCTAGTCGTATTAAATCCAGTAGATAAAGGTTTATCGATAGAAATCTTGTAACTTTTGTCGAGGAAGTTCATTAATTAGTACTCCAAAACAGTTGACGAAACAATTATAGTTCAAATTTTGATCATCACAGGCATCATTACATCAAAAATTTAATCAAAGAGTTAATCCAAGACTATTGAAAAAATGATAATTACAGATTGTTGCAAAAATATTAAAGACTGTTGCAAAAATATTTTGTTGACCAAAAACTATTTATCAAAAACTGTTTATCAAAAACTGTTTATCAAAAACTGTTGACCAATTTCTGTTAAAATAATTTAAACGAAAATTAGTACACAATGAAAAAAATATAGCACAACATATAAAAATAATAAATAAATTATATTACAATACACAATTTAGAGCGCCGGAAGGGCAAGACTTTATCTTTAAACAAACTTTCTTTAATAACAGTCATTTATATTACACGTACTTTTTAATTCTAGTTGGTTTTCAAAATTTGAACGGTTACATATATATATATATATATATATATATATATATATATATATATATATATATATATATATATATATATATATATATATATATATATATATATATATATATATATATATATATATATATATGGCAAAAAAAATTTTCCCCCTAAAAAGTTTGTTTGAAGTTTATAGTTTTTGGATTTTTTTAATTTTATTTCCCAATATTACTTAGGTCATTAAATATACACTTACATAAACAGCTTTTAACAGTTATTGCTAACTTCAAAGACTAATAAGAAAGGTATTATTAGAGAATATATAAAAAAAAATTGGAAACAGATAAACATAGATATTTAAAGTCTTAAAATTGTTGGTATGCATATACATTTAAAGTGGGAAAACTTGGCCCAGAGTTTGGAATAATCTAAATGATAAGGTTTATAAATTCTTTATTTTTTGTTTTTCAAAAATAAATTGTTTTTTTCATTATCATTTTACTTTGGAAGTAGAATCAGTAAAATTATAGATGTTTATAAATTAAATAAAAAATGTTATAAACTCATAAGTAATGTGGACCTAATTGCCCTACAATTTTAATGGTACATGGCAAATCTGCCCATAGCTATTTTTGGATCACTTAAAATCATCATTAAAGTGTTTTCATAAATTATGATAAACCATTTGATATTTCAAAAAAAAAATCTAAAATTATTTTAAGAAATTGTTAATAAGAATTTTATACTTTTTGTTTTATTGCTTCAGAATTAATGAATAATAAAACTTTTAGGCAGTGATACCAAAGTAAAAATATAAAAAGAAATAAAATGCAAATCTATAAAAGTCTGGATAACTGTATTTTATGAGTTTTAATAACATTTAAATGTAACTTTAAACAATGTTAGTCAGTCAGTCAGAATGTAGAAATTGGGATGATGTCATCATTGTTCCTTGCTTGAATTTGGGAAGTAGGAAACTACTTAATAATTCATGTCAGGTTAAACTGTTATTTGATTTCATTACTTATTTTATACTTTGGTGATATGTAGATAAATTTAAATCTAGCAAACTTTGTAACTTCTTTTGGAGATTGTCAATCTGCTTAATGTCACTACAATAATAGTCATGTTTTCTGTAGCGATTTAATTAATATAAATACAGAAATTTACAAGAACATTATAGTATATATATATATATATATCGATACCTCAGAACCACACCGTAACAAGTAAAAAAATGTAAATTTTTAGTTATGTACGGCTAATGGTAGTGTAGAACTGTATCTACTCGATGCTATAAAGTGATTCAATGGTTATAAGCCAGTTCAGAAGTTAATTAAAATCAAGAATAATTAGACTATTGGTATTCTTATGTTAACAGAATTTTTAAAATGTAATTATCTCAAAACTCTAAATTTTGACTTGTTACAGTATGGTACTGGGGTATCGATATATATATATATATATATATATATAATATATATATATATATATATATATATATATATATATATATATATATATATATATATATATATATATATTATATATATATATATCCTCTGGTGGGTAAAGGTTAGAAGCCTACCAATTACTGAATACCAGAAAACTAGTTTTTAATGGCTGATATATCCCAATACACAGCGTTTAAAAGTGTGCAAGTCAAAGGAAATTGGGAAAACATAATGGGAGTGTGTTTCAGACTTTACCAGTAGTATACATGTAAAATTGAGGATAGTGGTTAAGTCTGGGGTCAGAGAGTTGTGCAAAGAAAGGACAAAACTGTGTAGAATGTATTGTAGCACAAACCCATCTTAATGGAGGAGGTATTCGACGAGAGAGTTCAGAAGAGCACTGTTCATTGTAATAGTGATAATATAGATAGAGTAATGCAACTATTTGACAGGCAGAAAGAGATTTGAGAGTAAGAGCAAAAGAGTTTATAATATGAAAAATTCTAGACTCCACCTTTTCGAGAAGAGCTGTATGCATGGAACCACCCCAGGTGTTTGAGGCATTTTCCATGCAAGGTCAAACACCAACACTGTAAAGAGCAAACTGGAATGGCGTAAAAAAAAAAATCATAAAGGTGTATCAGAACATCCAACCTCTTAGAAGTTTCTTTAGAAAGAGTATTTCCAAGAAAGATTGTGAGAAAAAGAAACACCAAGAATATTGAGAACAGATGAAGGTTTGAGTTGAGTGTTTTCAAAGATGTCATAGATGTATGGAAGGTTGTATCGAGTAGAAAGATGGAGGAATTGAGTTTTTGAGCCATTGAAAATAACCATGTTTACACTTCCCCAATTTGAAAAAAGAGAAGAACTGAGGTTATTTGCTCCAAGGTCACACTTCTTGTGTCAATTAACTGCTTTCAAAGTGAGAGTAGTAATGAAGGGTGGAGTCATCAGCATAGGAGTGGATAGATGATGAAGTAATAGAGAGAAGGTCATTAATGAAAAGTAGAAAAAGATTTGGGGATTGCACAGATATAGGATCCCACATAATATAAATTTAGCATTTAGAATGTTAAACCACGCTTTACAATAATTGCAGCTAAAAGGAGGTATTTGTAACTGAGCAGCATTAAGAGAATGTTTAGAATGTTAAACCATGCTTTACAATAATTGCAGCAAAAAGGAGGTATTTGTAACTGAGCAGCATTAAGAGGGTTCCTTTCATTATCAGAAGGCATATTACATTAAGAATTCACTGTCCAACAAAAAAAAAAAAAAATTTTTTTTAAACGCAAATATACAAATATGCTAAATCATTCAGTATTCTCAACAATCTTGAGCAATTGATTAGGGAACCTACACATATTCTAGATCATCCAAACCAATTCTTCAACATGCTATACTTGTGCTTCGCTACTACACCTTGTTATATAACCTTATAGCTCTTAAGTATAATACTTTCTCTCCAGGAACTCCACCCTGCCCTAAACGTACTTTCTGGCACTTTGATCGGGCTAATTGGGGGCAAAGTGTTAAGTATAATACTTTCTGTCCAGGAACTCCACCTCTGCCCTAAACATACTTTCTGGCACTTTGATCAGACTAATTGAGGGGCATTGCGTCACTTTTTCACCAACTATTCTTGAAATAAATCCTGCTTTGACATTAATGGTATTTCAGTGTCTGCCGAAAGAGTGGGAGCCTTGATAGCCAATGAAATGAGCAGCTTCATTCTCTCTTCAACTAAATCCTTTTCTCTCCAAAATCCATGGTTTGATGGCACCTGCTCTTGTGCTATTCGGGAAAGAGACAGTATGTATTGAGCGTGGAAAAATTCTTCTTTTATCACTTTCTAATTTTCATTCTACTTGGAATCATTGCAGGGATATACTTTGACAGGCCAAGTGTGCTTTCACCAAAAGGAAATGCGCTGTGACCCCCTTGGTTCTCCTACTGATAAAAATTTCTAGCCTCTTGCTAAAAATATCTGTTAACAACTTTTGCAAATCTTCCTTTCCTCCACTTATTCAATCTGATGGATCTGTAGCTAACACTTCTTCTGAAAAGGCCAATCTCTTCAGCCTCCTTTTTTCATCTTATTCTACCCTGGGTGATTCCTGCATCCTTCCTCCTACCTCTTCTTCTCTCAGGTGTCCCATGTCTTTACTCATGATTTCATATGATCAGGCACATAGGATCCTGAAATCCTGGATGGCATTCCTCTTTGTATTTTGAGGAAGTGTGCTTCTGAGCTGGCACCTGTCCTCATTCTACTCTACTCTCTATGCCTTAATACTAATACTTTCTCTCTGTGCTGGAAGTGCGCATCTGTTCAACTGATCCTGAAAAAAGGTAGCCACTCGGAACCTTCTATCGCCCTATAGCTCTTACTTGTATTTTATCTAAAGTCTTTGAAACTCTTCAACTCTCATTTCCTTCATCATTTGAAACCTCACTCCCTTTCAGAACACCAGTATGGCTTTTGACACTCGAGGTCTACTGGTGACATACTTTCCTATTTTAGTGATCTATGGTCTTCTACCCTTAGGGAGCATGAGGAGTTTTGTGTGGTGGACCTTGCAATATCCAAGGCTTTTGACTGAGTATGGCATGTGTCGCTACTCTTCAAGCTCCCTTAATTTGTTTCCTAATTCTCTTTGCTTACCTTTTTTCTTACCAGTTTCCTTTCAAATTTCTCCATATCAGCCTTTGTTGATGGAGCTACTTCTTTCCCTATTAATTGTAGTGTTCCTCAGGGTTCTGTTCTATCTCCTATTTTTCATCAACGACCTCCTCAGTTGTACTTCTAACTCTTTTCATTCTTATTGTGACAACTTAGCTCTCCATTCTTTTACTCATTTCAAATCTGCAACCTCTTTTGCTTCTAGAGTTGCTTCTTGTCTTCAACTTTCCGATTCCATTCATGCTGATCTAGATGGGATTTCCCAGTGGAGTCACCACAACCATGTGAAAATCAACTCATTGAAAACTCAGCTTCTCATTTCTCTCTCAAAAACACCTCCCAACTTTCCTATCTTCTATGGCTCTCCT
>SEYY01000139.1:63610-78610 GCA_009176605.1 Armadillidium nasatum
TGGTTATTATTATTATTATTATTATTATTATTATTATTATTATTATTATTATTATTATTATTATTATTATTATTATTATTATTAAGATGAAGGAATAAATTTAAAAAGAGAAAAACTATTATTTCCCTCAGGAATGCCCTAACTTCCACCCATTTCTGTTTTTTTTCTTCATATATATATATATATATATATATATATATATATATATATATATATATATATATATATATATATATATATATATATATATATATATATATATATATATATATATATATATATATATATATATATATATATATATATTGTCCAACCCAAATTGAACTTTCTTTTTTCATAACCAATCTTAATATTTTTTACTTAACCTTCCCACTATTACACATTTTTAATGCCCCTTTCGTTCACTCTTCAATTTTTCTCCTTACAAGTTGAGCCATTCACAGAAAATTTGTCAAAAGAGTAGACAACTAGACACTATTGTATGCTATATATATATATATATATATATATATATATATATATATATATATATATATATATATATATATATATATATATATATATATATATATATATATATATATATATATATATATATATATATATATATATATATATATATATATATATATACACGCACGCACACGCACATACACATACACACACACACACACGCACATATACATACACACGCACATGCACATATACACATACACATACATACACATACACAGAATCTCTTATGGATAAAGGCAGGAAGCCTACTAATTTCCACCAGTTCAAGTTGGAGTCAAATTAAATACTAATATAGCCTTATATGTACTGTTTGAAAATGTACAAGTTAAAATAACCTCGGAAAATAAGAAAAAGTGAGTGTTGTAGACTTTATCAGTGTAGTACTATTGGATTAAGCATAGTGGTTAGTTCAGTGACAGAGCTGGATAAAGAAAGGGTGAAGGTTGAGACTGTGTGGAAAGGCATCTCATACAAACCGTCCTCAAAAGAGAAGTTTTGGACTGGAGAGTTCAGAAGTGCAGAAGTTATGGGGAAAGAAATTCAAATGGGAATCCAGAAACTGAATTTTTAGTGACATCTGATATCCAAGCTTCTGATAGCTTCCAAGATTTTTTTTACCAACTTTTCATAATTTTCAACTCTTTTTGTTACCTATAAATCCCGAAACCACTGGTTTAAATGCTCTCCAAACAGATAGTTCAAAAGCAGTGTCATCCTTCAAGAGTTTTCTGATCTGTGGGCCAAAGAATATTCCTTCTTTCAATTTTGCCTCACTTGAAGCAGGGAATTGAGTCCTGAGATATGCAAAGCCATCTCCATTTTTATCCATTCCCTTCACAAAGTTTTTCATTTTTTATGTGTAAAGGGGGAAGCAATATCTTCTTTGAGTTAACTAAAGGTTGATACTTAACATTTTCAAGTTCTGGAACTTAATTAGTTCTTTTTGTCTACTCTTTGTGTATATAGTGCTTGTCTGTTGCTCTACTGTCCCATAGTCAAAGGAAACAGCAGTATTTGGTGATTCCATCCTGAAGTCCCATTAATCATACCTACAATTTTCAAGTCTCTGCAGAGTTTTCAACCATATGGTTTATGCTGTAATACATTAATTAAAGCTGACATACTGTCATATGTTTCCTTCATATCTACTGAGTGTACTACTGGTAATGAAGGTTTGGCATTGCCATTGAAGCAATACTTATTTCAGACTTGTCTTTGAAAAGTATACAAAGCTTCTATTCCTCTGTGACATGCTTGAAACTAAGTTCAGTCATCGAACCATCAATATTTGTACTCACACATACCGATCGCTGCATGGTGAAGTATTTTGAAAATCGCTCATGCCTTTGTCTGTTTACTGAAATTCTAGTGCATGTTGCCAACAAATTCCACTGCTGCAGCCTAGATCCTAAGAGTTCAGCATGTCCATTGCTGAGATCTAAATCTTTTACTAGATCGTCGAGCTTTCTCACTTGAATGAAATAGTGTGTATTCTCATGAAATGGAACGATGAACGGTTAGTCCGGCATTTAGAGAGGAATTTAGTCGGGCAAGTAATTTTAAGACACGAATGATATATCGATTAATCGAGTTTAAGTACTAATTCAATGTAATTTTAGTGATATATCAGAAAGATATTTCGATTAATCGGAAAATAATAACACTGTTTACTCTAGTAAATAGTGTTAGATCAGTGTCAGAGATACACCCTTCAGGAATTTTTGCTGTTGACAACTAAAACTATAATTTCAAACTACCGTACTTTTATATATGAACATTAAATCGTGCTTTCCATAATATTAAAAATTATTTTGTAGATAATAAAATAATATTTCTAGCTCCCTTCCTTTCTGCTCGGTTTTGCATTTCATCATTTCTTTGGAAAAATATCAACTCTGGACTTTAATTCTAACTCTTTCCCTTCTCTTGTTTCTTCTAACCGCTCCACTGTTGCTTTACTTTAGATTCTAAAGCCAAACTCTTCGCAGTCGTTTTGCCTTCAGTTGCAGTTTAATCATTCCTCGTTCAAAATGCGCCATTAAAGATCAAACTACTCTTCAACCATCTAACTAGTGTCCTATTGCTTAATCTCTGTTCTTTCAAAAGTTTTCAAATACATATTTCAACTGAAAGATTTGGATATATCTTAAATATTCTGTTACCTCAAGTCGTCAGTACAATTTCTGTTTGAAAATTTCTACTTTTGATCTTTTCTTTTCTCTGACTCTTTGTCCCAAGTTGTAAGATATTTTGGTGATGCTGAACTTGTAAAAAAAAAAAAAATTAAATAAATTCTGTCACAAAGTCTCTATTTCCAGACTTTTCCTTATTCGGTATATATTTATTCTCTGATTTCCTTGCAGGTCGTTCTAGAATAGCTGTTGTAGACGGTCATCATCTATCCTTTAAAATGTATCAGTAGTAGTTTTCCTTAAAGTTATGTTTTATCCCCTACCTTTTCATTAATGACCTATCCACTCTGTCCGACGACTAAATCCTTGATTACTCTTTTCATTTGAAAAACCTACAACGCAGCCGTAAATAGTAGATACAAGGATAATAATAATTGATTTTGGTTCTTCCTTACATTTGTAATTGGGGCAGACAAAATTTTTTTGGGTGTCTCAAATACTCGTTACTTATTGTAACTATTTACTCGACATCTTTCATATATCATATTTGAAAAAATGACTTAAATCTCCCTCTGTTCATTATATTAGTGGTGGTATCTTTCCTCAATATCCTTTTTTTTTTTTTTTTTTTTTTTTTTTGAAGGATTACATTATATTATTTTCCTTTTATCAAGCTCTTTACATCATTTCAATTGCTTATTCTGTATAGGGATCTTGTTCATTCTTGTATGAACTACGCATCTCATATCAGGGGAGGCACCATGCATGTGTCTCTCCATGAAAAGTAGAAATCGAGAGCTTTTCTTCTTAACTTTCTCCACCTTTTTTTCTGGCTGTCAAATTGGTTCATTACTCCCCTTTATGATAGGAACTTCTTTCCTATCCTAGTCACAAACCACTCTTAAGGAAAGTTTTTTAACTTGTCTTTTTTTTTCGTATAGTCTCACCCTTTCCAGATCTATTGTCCCAGACATACCCCACTTTGCACATTCTCACATGTACTCTAATAATAAAATCTAAAACACTTTCAAACGTCATCCTTTCTTTGTTATCAGGAATGATTTCTCTTAACTGGTGGATATTGCCTTCCTTATATATATATATATATATATATATATATATATATATATATATATATATATATATATATATATATATATATATATATATATATATATATATATATATATATATATATATATATATATATATATATATATATATATAATAATAACCTTTTAAGCTGAAAGCCAGGGGAAATGAGGGAGAAGATTACTAATATTGTTTGATAATCTTAATCTTTCTTAATCTTTATTCATTTTTCTAGTTACAGAAGTTGTAGAAACAAAAATCTTCTACTTTATATGTATTAATACAAAAGTGAAGTGTGCTTTTCGGGGGACGAATTCGTCCTTCGTAATGAACTTAAAAGATTGTTTCACAAGCTTTTTTATAAGTTGTAAGTGATATTGAAATGTCAGTGTTATATTTAATTATTTATTTTATCCTTGAAGGTGCTTCCGAAAAATTTAATGAAGAAATCAGCAAATCAAAATGCAAAAGATTTTTTTCTGGGCAGAATTGTGCTTTTGGAGCAAATTGTATTTTTTCACATAAAACAGAAACAGAATTAGAAAATTTAAAGAGAGAAGGTTTGTTCTTAAGCTTCATAAAAAAATTAGTTATAAAGTTAAATTATAGTGTTATTTATATGGGTCATTTCATGTGAAATTGACAAATTGTTTATTAAAATTACTAGCACAGGCATTATTAAAAGTTTTCATGTTTTTAAAGGTCCGTTAGACAAATTTGGTGAGACCAGTTTCTCCACTTGCTCAAATGATCTTAAGATCAAATTTGGCCAAAATATCAAATTTTAAAGGTCGTGCTAATTTTCAAATAATAATAACTTATTCTATGTCATACAAGAGTTATTTAAATACCATTGTAAAGTTATTGTGTAAATATAAAGCTTTTATTCCAAAAGCTTTTGACCTCGAAGTTCAAATAAAAAAAAAGTTGACCTTGACGTTTCATAGGTCACAAAAGACTTATCCATCTATTTTTTTTCCAAATTTTGTCCAAAGGATTGTATGTCTTTTGGCAAACTTTATACAAGATTTCAAAATGGGACACTCCGTGAGGTACAACATTTAAATGATTATTACTGTGAGCAGTTTCTGCAAAATTAATTAGTTTTAAAATAGTTAATTTCCCAAACTAAGGTTCACAGCTAAGTTTAATCATTAAATGCTATAAAAATATTAATTGTTACTCATCATTTTGAAATTGGTTTATTAATTATTATATGTAAAACAATTATAAATGTTCATTTAAGATAATAATACAGTGTACAATAAAATACAAAGTTAGATTTTTTATTCATCAAAAATATAATACAGATGTTAATAAGAATTTATTTTTTAACATAAAATAAATACTAATTACACTACAATATTTAATATTTTTTTTTAAATTTAATAATACCACAGTATTAATACGTTTTTTTTTTTAACAATAATCCAATTTAATATTTAATAATTTATTATTTTTTAGTTAGTTTAAATTAAGGAAAAGTAGACAAATGAACTATCTTAGGTATGTATTACTAAAATAAATAGTTAACTAGAATAATTACCTCCAAAAATAATAAATGTCGAATCAAAAACGTATTGCCTAATATAAAGAGAAACTCTCTAATGTGCGAACAAAAGATATAATTTCTAAATACGTGAGACTTACACTTTGTTTCCCAGTAAACATCAACGAATATTATTCTACTTCTGACAATGTTTCATTCGAATTTACAGTTCCTTTTATTATCCTTGATAATAAACAATTTAATTCATATAATCATTAATAATATATTTGAAGCCGTGGATTCCGTTCATTTTAATCTATAGTTATAAGTTTATCCCCTAGAAACGAAAAAAAGAAAAACTATAGTCAATTTTAGGTAATGTTACCTAACCACTGCTCTACAGTCTTGTGCAATCGTCATTGCTTGAGCCTCTTTGAGCCTCTACCTCTAATTGTCACAGTTTGTTCCTAAAACTTCTTCTGACATCTCTTGGCATCCATCTGTAGAAATATAAGATTATTTAATAAGTTAAAATATTTAAAGTATAATATTTTATAAAAAAAAAAATTAAAAAAATTTATCGGTAATACAGTACAAAATTTATTGTTTTCTTTCAATTTTTAGTTAACATAATACGAATCTAAATATTTTTTTGAATTTTTTTATTTAAAAATATAAAGCCTTTTCATTTCCTTGTTTGTCAGTTTGTAAGTCCTTCTAGCGGCAGTTGTTGCATCCACAATACTAAGAATATCCGATGTAGATAAGTTGTCAAAATATCAGGCATTGAGGATATTAAAAAGGTGAAAATCCTTTAGTTGTCAGAAGAAAGTTTCATTTGCATTGTTTATGTATTTGTTTCTAGAATACATGACAAAAAATCATTCATCACAAACATGTAAAATCTTTACATCGTCAAATGAAAGGTTATCTTGCTTTATAGCTTTTAAGTTATTTAAGTTGAGAGAGTTGTAACTTTCACTCTCCGACATTGATATTGGAATAAAACTATGTAATTCCTGTTTATCATGAATCGTACAGATATTAAGTCTTTCTTTTAATACAGTAACTTTGTTTAATCATTTCTCTATAGTTAGATGTACAAAATTAATTCCTTCAATATTTTCTTTTCCAAATTCATAAAACTGTCTGGGTGTTATAATTTGATCGCTGAAAAACTAGCTTTAGTTGCCAATTATTCTATTGTGCAACTTAAACCATTACAGGGTCCTCTTCTATGTGACATTGCAAAAATTGTCATTCTGCATATATTTCAAAATCAGTCGTATGGTAACATAAATTAATAAAATTCTTATGATTTTTGTAATGTGAAACAGTCCAATCTGAGAAATAAGTTACTTCATTAATTTTAGAGTTCTTAAAGTTTAACAATGTTTTTTTTTTTTTTTTTAAATAATGAACTGCCACAGTATTTATTTTAGACAGTCTGAAACCAATACAACGTTTACATGCTAAAGGTCTCCATCATTGTAGTAACAGACAAAAAGATGGAGTTGCCTGGGCATTTATCCAGTGAGGTCTTTCAGCAACGTCTTGTAAAACGAAAATTTTCTGAAAAGTTTACTACCACAGGAACGTCACCATCTTTTAATAAATATTTAGTATTTGACGAAAATCCTGATCGTTTTTTGACAGCATAGTCATCACTTTAGTTCTTGAAGATTTGCCAAAAAATTTCAATAAATTTATGCCATATTTGAAACAATTTCCAGCATTGTTCTGTCCTTTGCGATCCACCTTGCATATGATGATTCATTAATTATATATTTACATATACATATACACGTTAAAAACCTTCATTTATAAGGGAATTGTATTTTGATCACTGATCTAAGAAGCATTTTCGAGTGGATGGTTTACTTGCTACAACAGCCAAACAAAGATGATGATCTACCAAAAGAAACTTTAGTACCTCTGAGACAGTGGACATATTTGATCTAGTGAGCATCAGCTGTACTTGTTTTGCCTTAAAATAGTAACAAGAAATTCATATTGTATCTTAGAAACGCTCAAGGTTTTTAGAAGTATACTTAATACTTGAGTTTTTTCTCAGACCTTTTTTTTTATGTAGAAGAAAACTTTTCTATTTATAGTTGACTAACAATTTCTACAAAATCGAATTTTTTTTAATCTTTAGCTGTGAAACTCTCCCGAAATATTTACATATAAGATGTAACATCTCTGTTACTTTTCTATTAATATGAACTTAAAAGTATATATATATATATATATATATATATATATATATATATATATATATATATATATATATATATATATATATATATATATATATATATATATATATATATATATATATATATATATATATATATATATATATTATCAATAAGGGTTAACTTTTTATGAAATTTTAGCACTCTTCCTATGTTGATTTTATAACAAATGAGCCATTTCCACATTTGATGTAAAAATACACTGTATACTGAATGCCCTAATACCTGAAAATTAATATCGAATTTGCCAGAATATTTCTGTAATGTTCTGCTTCAATTGCTCACAGTGCATCATTAAATCCATATAGTACTAGTTCCCATGATGTACCTAATTATTTTATCTTGCACAAAGTTTGGCAAAAGGCATACAAACTTTAATTAAGAAACATTTAGAAAACGGATTCGTCTTTGATCTAGGTCAGAGGTCAAAAGTTTATAGCATAAAAGTTTTAGATCTATTTAAGGTTATTAATTTTTGGAATTTGACATTTCCCCGAAAATTAGATCGTTATATCTTGAAACTCATTTGAGTCACAGAAGCCAGTCCAATTGTTTCGTCGAACTCTACAAAGATTTTAAGTTGTAAAAAAAAAAATCGGTTGTGGTCACGTTTTGTCATTTCACATGGATATATATATATATATATATATATATATATATATATATATATATATATATATATATATATATATATATATATATATATATATATATATATATATATATATATATATATATATATATATATATATATATATATATATATATATATATATATATATATATATTACTGATATATGTGACATTAGCATCCGCAGTTCATGATTTTTTCAATATCCGCATCCGCAATTATTAAATGCGATGATGGATGTATAAAATTTTGAGTTATTAATTTGTTGTCTAATGTTTGATTAATATTTTTGGATAGAATGAATAAGAAATATATATATATATATATATATATATATATATATATATATATATATATATATATATATATATATATATATATATATATATATATATATATATATATATATATATATATCATCCTTTTTAGAACCACTAACTCTTGTGGTTCGAACTATTAAAGTCTGCTATACCGCCGGGATTCGAACCGTGGTCTCTTGGTTAGTGGTTCTAAAAAAATTATATTTAACTAGTCTGCGAAAGAGGGGTAGAACAGGTCTCGTTGTCCCCGTGTCATGGTGCGGTCGGTGGGGTCTGTTGGGAGTTTAGCATGAGACTTCCCAGCGTGATCTCATTTTGTACCGTCTTGGCGCAAGGGATAACACTCTTGCTTGCGATCCAAGAGACCAGGGTTCGAATCCTGGCGGTATAGCAGACTTTAATAGTTGCATATATATATATATATATATATATATATATATATATATATATATATATATATATATATATATATATATATATATATATATATATATATATATATATATATATATATATATATATATATATATATATATATATATATATGTCCTTTGCTACTCTTATTAGCTCTCATAGTTCCGTTGCTAACACTCCAACTGAAAAAGGCTAATCTCTTGGGCCTCATGTTGGACTCTAATTCAACCCTGAACGACTCCAGCATTCCTCCTCATACTACTGCTCCTCGCAGATGTCCCAAGCCTTTACCTGTGATTACATTTGATCAGGTGCATGGGCTTCTGAAATCTATGAACGTTAGGAAGGCAAGCTGCCCGGATGGCATTCCTCCCAGAATTTTAAGGGAGTGTGCTTCTGAGCTGGCTCCGTCCCTCCTTCAACTTCTCTCTCTATGCCTCAATACTAGCACTTTCCCTCAGTGTTGGAAGAACGCATTAGTTCAACGTATTCCGAAGAAAGGTAGCCGCCCTGTAGCTCTCACTTGTATTCTGCCTAAGATCTTTGAAACCCTTCTTAACTTTCATTTCTTAGATCATCTAGAATCCCATTCCTTTCTTTCTGATCATCAGTGTGACTTTTGGCGTTCAAGGTCTACTGGTGATATACTTTCCTATCTCACAGATCTATGGTCTTCTGCCCTTAGGGACCATGAGGAGACTAGTGTGGTGGCACTTAACATATCAAAGGCTTGCTTCCCAAGCTCCTTTCCTTCCCTTTACTTGCTCATGTTTAGCTTTCTTTCTGATCGCTCCATTGGCTGTTGTTGATGGGGTGACTTCTTCATTTTCTCAGTAGTGGTGTTCCTAATTGTTCTGTTTTGTCTCCTACTCAATTAGTTTCATTAATGATCTTCTCATCTGCTCATCTAACCCTATTCATTCATATGCCGATGACTCCCTCCTCCATTCTTCTACTCATTTCAAATCTGCTCACTCTTTTGTATCTAGAGTTGACTCTCGTCTTCATCTTTCCGATTTCATTCTTGCTGATCTGAATAGAATTTCCCAGTGGGATCGTCTCAAGCAACTTCTTGAAATCTCCCTCTGTCCCGCACCTGGTACAGATGGGGGTATTGGTTTGATTTATTTGGAATTTGTATTTGTAGTTTTGGGTGATGGCCACTTTTCAGCTTGGCTATTGTTGTTTGTGTAGGGATGGGGAGAGTGTCGATTGTTTTTGAGATGTTAGTGGGTGTGCGTTGAGAATGTTGTTGGGTTTGCGCTGCCTTAGATAGGTTTCTGTAAGGGTGGTGTGGATATGTTTGATGTGGGAAACATTGTTAAGGATAAGGATAAGTTTGTAGAAATGTGCGGGAGATGATGGAGGTTGTTTCATTCTGTGTCTATTTGGGTTTGAGAGGGCGGTATGGCAAGGGTGATCGGGCAATAGTGTTTTAGAGTAGAATTGTGTACCTGTCATTTCTAAGTGTAAAATTATGGGAAGAATTTTGGTTTCATCGTGTAGGTGTTGTTGTGGGGTAGTTAACGTGCATCCAGTTATTATTTTGAGGGCTTTGTTCTGTGTGATTTGAAGTCTCTCTATGCTTTGTTTGGAAAGTAATGGGTGCCATAAAGGGGCTTAGTAGTTGAGGAAGGGGCGTATGAATTGTTTGTGTGTTGACGATTGTGTGCGTTTGCATCAGCTATAATTTTTAGTGCGTTTAATTTTCTGTTTGTGGATGAAGTGATACTTTGTGTGTTTTGAGAAGTAAGGTAAAGATCTAATTTTATTCCCAATATCTTTGGGTATTTGTTTTTGGGATAAGTGTGTTGTTTAGTAGGACTTTGGGGTGTGAGGATGATAATTGACAGTCAGTTGTAATGAAGGTTATTGAGGATTTGCTGGGGGAAGCATTCATTCTGTTTGTTGTTAACCACTCTTGTATTTGGTTAATGTATTCTTGTGTTAGTTGGGTGGCGATAGCAAGGTTTTGGTGAGTTGTTGCAATGGTGATGTCGTCTGCATATTGTGATGTTTGTATGGAAAGACTGAGGTGTTGTTAGGTCCGACATGATGAAATTAAGAAGTGTGGGTGATAGAATGGCTCCTTGTGGGACTCCGTTTTTTATATTGACTGTGCGGAATTTTTGGTTTCCGTTTTGGATTTGTGCAGTTCTGCCAGACAAGAAGTTGGAAATCCATTTTTTGTTGTTTGTAGGGAAGTTTGACTGTATAATTTTGTTTATGAAGGTGTGTTTGGGGAGAGTGTCAAAGGCTTTGTTTATGTCGACGACTATGAGTATTGTTTTGTGTTTAGTTGTGGGTTGTTGATTTAGATCATATATATATATATATATATATATATATATATATATATATATATATATATATATATATATATATATATATATATATATATATATATATATATATATATATATATATATATATATATATATATATATATATGAAAGTAAACATCCACATATGTGAAAATATAGACATCTGCATCCATGTACATTGAAATTTTGACATCGTATATATATATATATATATATATATATATATATATATATATATATATATATATATATATATATATATATATATATATATATATATATATATATATATATATATATATATATATATATATATATATATATATATATATATAATTACAGCTATTGCAGAGTACAAAAAAAATAATTTACCGAGCCAAGTGAGTAGAGATGGTAAGGAACCTTCATATGATCACATACTCTTCTTTTTGGAAAGAAATTGCAACCCAACTATGAAAAAGGTTATTGAAACTATTTCAGATTATGACAAATCTCATCAATATCTAAATTCTTATTACCCTTTACCTCCGTCTTTACAACCTCCAACAATTGAGGATTTAATTACTTCTGAATATAATACATGGGGATGATTTATAGGATACAATAAAACATAAGTTATAATGTTATTTTATTTTAACAAACCCTTTTATATAAATATATATACTCTTGTGAACATTATAGTTTTGTGTAGTATCTTCCGATGTTTGTAAAAAGTGTGATTACCAACACAGAAGTTTACCATCGTATTGAAGAAATTCTCCATTATGTTCTTCTCCAAGAGTAGAGAGAGTAGTTAAAATCTGTTTAATGCTTTCTTCCGGTGAAAGGGGTGCTCGAGGACCTCCCATATCTGTTCGAACCCACCCTGGGTGAAAACTAGTTACTAAAATTTTATAAGGCTTCAAATCCAGACTGAGAGATTTCGTAACAGCATTTAATGCAGCCTGTTAAATGTAAAATTAATTACCTTAAAACCGGAAATATTTCAGTAAAAAATTAATTATAAAAATAAGGTTATAAGATACATTAGGTAGTTTAAACTGAAAAGTAATGCATTATTTATATGTATCAAGCAGGATTCTTTAATTAAAATAGTCTTAATTATTTTGAACGAATCATAAAATTTTAATGATTATGGTCCCAACATAACCTTGTTATGACATGCATCCTAAACCCTGATATATAATATATATATATATATATATATATATATATATATATATATATATATATATATATATATATATATATATATATATATATATATATATATATATATATATATATATATATATATATATATATATATATATATATATATATATTTCTGTTTCTTAAAAATCTGTGCCCTGTTGAATATTTTATATCACTACGTCTTAAGAGTTAATCTTCCTCCATTTATCATGTTCATATAACGCAAACTTGATATTAAATAGTAACAAGTTTCTAATATTCTGTATTAATTCCAGCCTAATCACATATAGCAGTCTGAGCCAAGTTGGCTTTCAAGTTGATAAAACCACTGCAAACAAAGGCAGGATTGCGGTTTCAACACTTTTTAACAGTAGAAATATGGCCTTCGCATATGAAAATGTACTATATTTCAATGAAAATTTAAAGAAACAAAATCCTTAAAAAACGACAATTTCATTCATTTATAAACCATATAAAAAAAAAAAGTCATATCCCACTTTTATTTGTACTACTAAAAAAAAAGTTTTGTCCAAACAAGAACATAAGAAAATTTAAATAGATGAAAGGCACATGAGCTTATTAAGACGATTTCAGTAAAAAAAAATAAAAAATAAGGTTTGTCATTTGTTTTGAATGGCACGTTCTAGATTTGCTGTATATTGGCATGCAAAAAATTAACCAGATTCCATAATTACACAAGCAATATGACAAATTATTACGTAAATTATAATCAACTAAGATAACATGCAATATCAAGTCATCAATGACCCAAAGGATTGTCAAAAATCCCCACCATTAAGTTCATGGGATTCCAAATGAAATCTGATCCTAAATCTGACACTGGTCGGATTATAAAAATACACTGCCCATCCAAACATTTCCTTTAAAAGCCGAGTCAATTATCCTATATCTTTATAATCCATATCTTCATCCAACTTTACCTTAAAGGTTGGAAGAGTTACTATCAATTATATCCTGTGATATATCGCTCCAAATATCTAGATAGCATATGCATTCTTTCTGATATGACCCTTGAGAAGTTTATTGTGTTTTAGTGAAAAGAACTAATAACTTTTTAAGGGCTTTTCTTTAATTTGTTCACTTTTGGGTTTAAAAATGCGTGCCTTCTTGAAGATACGTATATCTATTTCCTGTAGTTTTAAATAAAAGTGCTTCTGAACTTAGGTACAGTTTTGACACAATACAATCATCTTGTCAATCATATATATATATATATATATATATATATATATATATATATATATATATATATATATATATATATATATATATATATATATATATATATATATATATATATATATATATATATATATATATATATATATATATATATATTATAAGCCCACTCAACGTGCACAGAGAGAGAGAGAATTATTAAACCTTTCAACATTTGAACTACTACACTAACCTGTTCTTTCTAAAGTTTTCGAGTCTATCCTTAATCTGTTTTTCTTCTCCTGGCTTAGGACTCCAAGTGTGCAATAGTCTAAGAGATTATTGTAGTACTTAGTTCGTATAATATTTGCTTTTATACTTCTCCTAGACTTGGGTAATACCAGTGAAGAGAACTTAGTTTAAAAAAAGGTAACGTCACAGAGTAAAACCCTACCTTACTGCATCTATATGGATAAAGTCCACCGTCATTATTTTCTTTAATTGACCCTAAAATTGAGGACATATTTATGACCCCACATCTGGTGATGCTCATTTCATTGCTAGAACCAAACAACGACGAAGCAGTCTTTAATATAGGTATCAGAGCCTGGTAATTATGAGGATATATATATATATATATATATATATATATATATATATATATATATATATATATATATATATATATATATATATATATATATATATATATATATATATATATATATATATATATATGAGGGTGCTTGGAACCCCTACTAGGGATACTTGGCATTCTGCTGGGGTACAAGAGCAAACAACCAAAGTCAAGCAACGCAAACATGGGCCATCGGACCATAGGTTAGTGGTGGAAACGTTGACTCCGAAAATCGGGATTTGTAGCTAGAGAGAGACTGGCGAAGGGGAAATTAAAGGAGGAGGGCGTGAGGGAGTGTTTTGGAGATTGTATAGTAGCCTGAAAACGATACGAATTTTGTGGGGATAGAAGCGGAGTGGAGATATTTTAGGGACAGAGTGGAGATCTGTGCAGAGGGGTGTTGGGTAACAACAGGATGGGAAGCCTTAGTAAAAGGACAGCGTGGTTAACGGAAGTGGTAAACCAAGCTGTTGGAGACAAATAGAGCTTTTAGGAGATGGATGAAGGTGAGGATTCGGGGAAACTAAGATAGATTATGTAGAAAGGAGGAATTTGGCAGAGTGGATTAAGAGAGTGCAAAGGAAGAATCATGGAATAGAATTGGTGAACAATTAGGACAGGACATGGCCGGAACTAAAGAGCTAATATATAATACTGCAAAAGGTATAGAGGGCAGATCTTAACTGAAACCCACTCCATAAAAGATAACGATGGTGGCTTAAAACGGAACCAAAAGATGTGAAACGTAGATGGAGGGAGTTCTTCTCCGACCTCTACAGCCGAGGTGTGGAGGACTAGAGAAATTTGTGACGGA
>SEYY01000139.1:83610-115418 GCA_009176605.1 Armadillidium nasatum
TATGGACTACAAAAACTTCTAACAGACTTTTGTTCTCAAAGTTATCGAAAAAATGCTATTAAGCCAAAAACTAGGCAACTATTGAAAAAAAAAAAAAATCCACCTTTTTGGGACACACAAAAAAATACAACTATAACATTTCTTATTTTTGGTGTGTGTACAGAGGAGGAATGAGGCTAAAAATTCCTCTCTATACTTTATTCGATGTATTTCGTTGGTTTCGAGGTTCAGCCTCTAAAAAAAGGTTCATTTTTTGACAAAATTTAAAAAATTCCCAAAGTTTGAGACTATATACTCTAAATAAAAGTTGTTGCCCTGTCCCTCCTCTAAACAGTATTCAAAAATAAAAAAATTAGTAGTAGCATTTTTTTTTTAAATAATTTTTTTTCTCCAGAAGGGTACGATTTTTGCAAAAACAAATTTTAAGTTCTTATAACTTTTTTTCTAGAAATGATATCAAAAATCTGTTCCCACCAATGCAAGAAATTAAGGCAAGATCATTCAGTTAAAATTTCAGCTCATGTGGACCAGTGGTTTGACCCTGCTATTCATTTTTTTTTAACTTTGGGTCCAAATAACTTTCAAACCGTTATAGACTCAGAAAAATGCTCGAAATCAACTCAGAACTTCGGAAAAAAATGTTTTCAGCTCAATCAGTCAAATAGTAAAAAAAAAAAAAAAAAAAAAAAAAAATTCAAACAAAATATAAGAAAATTAAGATTTTTTCTTGTTTTTTCAATATTTCCTTTTTATTTTGTTCATCTTTGTGTTTTGATTTTAGATGCCCCAGAAAGATTTGGTTGAAAATTTTTTACTTGTGGCACTCGGATGTCCTCTTCTAATTTTCTGACTGCAGATGTTACATTTAGTTATTTCGAGCGTATCCTGAAACATTGTAAAGTACTCCCATACTGCTGAAGCTGATCTTTCAGCCATAGTGACTTAAAGTATAAAAATTATAATTTTGAAATAATTATGATACAATATAAATGATACAAGTTTGATACATGGCTATAAAACAACAATACAGGTTATATTGATAATTTTACATCTTATATTTTTTCAAACCTTACCTTAGGGTCTTACCTTGGTAAACCTGTTGCACCACTACTTTGAAACAAAAAAAAAAAAAAAAAAATTTTTTTTTTTAATTTTTGTACTTTTTTAAACTTTTATTATACAAAATCTAATTTTATGAAATATTTTCGAAGAAAATGCATATAATCATTAATTTAATAAAGTGAATGTTGGCTATTCTACTCCTTCCTTATAATTAAATAAACCAATTAAATTTATATCTAATTTTTTAACCTAAAATTTCAGTGCTTTTGACCTCTTTACAAATTTTAGGCAACCCCGGCCAAAACCCCGACCCCGGCAAAATTCCAACCCCTGTCGGTCCCTAATTAAGAGTACTATCATTACACCCTCTAAAGTGAAGGAATGTTTTGCCTTACCTGTTAACCTTAAGACATTCATGCCTTCTACATTAATACACCTCTTAGCACGGTTGTACAAATAATGAATGCAGTCATGGAAGTCTACAGGCTCATATTTCTGTAATTCAAGTGTCACGTTGGTTTGAATATACTCACTCAAACACTGTACAAGTGACGCCCCTTCATGTTTAATTTAGTTTTTTTTTTATATAAAATAATCGGCTGGAGCCAGGTCTGGTGAATACAGCGGGTGGTGCAGTACTATAACGCTTTGACAGTTTCAGCATTATGAAAAGGAGCCTTACCGTGCACAAGACCCAATCACCAATTGAGCCAGACCAGGCCTAGGACATCGGATCCTTTTCAAAAGTCGGGCTTTGCTAATATTCTGCTCCACTGCTGTCATTCTTAATGACAAATGACGATTTTCACGCAACATTTGCCTTACTTCCTCAATGTTGTCGTCTGTTCTAAATGTCTTGGGATGACCTGCCCACGGGTTGTCTTCAACATGTTCCCGATAATCCCGAAACATTTTACACCACCATAAAATATTGGAGCGAGTTAGTGCTTCCTTTCCAAAAGCTACACGCACTATTTCGAATATTTCCGATGCACTTTTCAAGACTTTCAAGCAAAACTTTATTGCAACACGTTGTTCTAAACTACTTTTTATGACAAACGATGTTAATACCACTACATTCAACAATGCACTGCGGGAACATCGATCGAAGTAAGACGACGTAACTTCGAATGGAACACGTTGAAACATGTACATATTCACTCACAATCGGAAGCGGTTTTAACAAGTCCTGTACTAATACTTAGTAAAACCACTATATATATATATATATATATATATATATATATATATATATATATATATATATATATATATATATATATATATATATATATATATATATATATATATATATATATTTTTTTTTTTTTTTTTTTTTTTTTTTTTTTTTGACCGGGTATGGCATGCGTCGCTGCTCTCCAAGTTCCCTTCCTTTGGGTTTCCTCCTTCCCTTTACTTACTCTTGCCTAGTTTTCTCTCATATCGTTCCATCTCTGAACTTGTAGATGGAGCGACCTCCTCTTTTTCTGTCAACTGTGGTTTTCCTCAGGGTTCTGTTTTACCTCCAACTTTATTCTTACTTTTCATTAACGATCTTATTAACTGCACTTCTAACTCTGTTCACTTTTATGCCGATGACTCAACTCTACATTCTTCTACTCATTTCAAACTACTCCCTCTTTTGCTTCTTGAGTGCTTCTCATCTTCAACTTCCCGATTCTATTCTTGCCGATCTGGATGGGATTTCCCGGTGGAATCATAGCAACCTTGTGAAATTCAACTCTTTAAAAAAACAACTTTTTCACGTCTCCCTCTCAAAAACACTTCCTAGCTTTTCTATCCTTTTCGAGCGCTCTCCCGTCTCACCTGTAAATAACATTAACATTTTTGGTTTAAACATAAATAATAAACTGTCTTGGAAACCACATATCACAATAGTTGAAAAGCGGCCTCTAACAAGCTGGGAATTCTGTTCAGGTTGCGAGAAATTTTTCCTTCTGAGCAGTTACTCCAAATATATAAGGGTCTTATTCGCCCTTGTATGGAGTAATGTTCTCACATATGGAGGGGAGGGCTCCGGCTCGTCCTCTCTTCTGGATAGGGTTGAGTCTAAAGCTTAAAAATTAATAAACTTTCCCTACTTTCAAACTCTTTTGACCCCCTATCTCTGCTACGTGATGTTGGCGCACTATCTCTTTCCTATCTCTTTCTATAGGTACTACAATGACAGGTGCTCGAGGGAATTGGCCTCTCGCATTCCTCCACCGTTGCGTCGTCCTCGTTGCACAAGGGGTGCCCTGCTTTCACACGATTTTTATGAGAATGTAGGAAACCCCAAACTAGCCCGTTGTGGTGCCTCCTTCTTTCCAGCCACCTCTGTTCTGTGAAACTCTCTACCCTCATCTATTTTTCCTCCTGTATTTAATCTTCCATTCTTCAAGGCTTCCGTCTGTGCCCACCTGATGGATGTGCGTTAGGTCTGAGTTTGAATGAGTTTTCTTCCCCTTGTGTGTGCCCCCTTTCTTGAAAAGGGCTCTGCCCGTGAGTGGTGGCGTCTGTATATATATATATATATATATATATATATATATATATATATATATATATATATATATATATATATATATATATATATATATATATATATATATATATATATATAATATTTATATTATTATTATTAAATGTGTATTTTTTATTTACAGTATAGCTTTTAAAGAAATTTTACTTATATATATATGTTATGGTTATGTAAAATAAAATCATTCCAGCAAATTTTTTCTCGGAAGTAGATTAATATTTTTCTGGTTCTGGCTGGAATCGAAACTGGAAAAAAATTCCAAATTGCGGCAGAACTTTCGCTACAGCTCTAATATATATATATATATATATATATATATATATATATATATATATATATATATATATATATATATATATATATATATATATATATATATATATATATATATATATATATATATATATATATATATATATATATATTTAAGGAACAGAGCGATACAAAAATTTTAACCAATACCGATGTTTATAATATTAAAGCACCTGATACAGAGAACCGGTAAGATACCTCCAGATTTATCTATAACGATAACAATTTTTTAACCCAACTCATGATGGTTGAAAGATTGAAAATATTCAATAACCATAAAATTTACGTTTCCTGCTATCCGTAATATCTAGTTATTTTGAAGTCACATTTCTAAACAAAACTATTGAAATATAACAATGATATATAGTTTTCTTCTAGTTCTCATGATATAGCCGGTGAACGTGCCTCTAATTCTCCTTCCAAAATGAACTTGAGTAATTGGTACAACTCCCAACTCGTATCCCTAATCACCTAAGCCATGTCATATATATATATATATATATATATATATATATATATATATATATATATATATATATATATATATATATATATATATATATATATATATATATATATATATATATATATATATATATTTTGTTGTGTATATGTGCACCACGATTTAGTTTGCCCTCATGTATCTAATTTGAAGTCTTGCCATTCTGCGACTAAACTCATTTGTTCCGTTTATTTATATCCTAAATTCTTTGTTCTTTGACTATCCAAACTCAAAAATAGAGCACATTTTCTCTTCTTTCTTAGAAATCATCATATTGGGTGATTTCAGTTTCACTACCGCCAAGTTTTCTTCTAGTTCTCATGATATAGCCGGTGAACGTGCCTTCTAATTCTCCTTCCAAAATGAGCTTGAGTAATTGGTACAACTCCCAACTCGTATCCCTAATCACCTTTGAGATGAACCCAACATTTTAGACCTTATTCTTAACTTCTAATCCTTCTCATTATACTGTGAAACTATATTCTCCTCTGGGTTCTTCCAATCATCTTTCTTATCTCAGTATCCTCTTCTATCTTTTCAAGACTTCTACAAGAAAGGTCTCCATCTATTGTGAGAAAACGTTTGTGGCATCTCGGTACGCAAGTTGGTCGAACTTGCAGTTGTACTTCTTTGATTTCCCGTGGAATGATTATTGCTTCCGTGGGAGGGGACTTTCGGAGTGTGCAGAAGACATTATAGACATGGAGACGTACATTATATAATCTCTCCATTTCACTAAACCTAACAAACCTTGATTTAACTCAACTTGTTTTTGTGCTATATGCCTCATTTATTCTGCTTTGAGAAAATACATTAGTCTTAAAATTTCAGTAACCCATGCAATTTATATTTCATCCCAGAATCATTAAAAATCTGTACTCCGTTACACCTAAAACTCATTTCTCACATCAAAATTCAATAATTTTTCTGACTTCTCTTCCTCACACTCTTTCTGGCATTTTGCAAAAAAAATGTCAACTTTAACTTTGATTCTTCCTCTTTCCCACCTCTAGTATCTTCTGACGGTTCAACTGCCATTTTGCCTTCCTCTAAAGCTGAACTCCTCGCTCAAATTTTTTACTCTAATTCAATCTTAAGACATTTCCGGAGTTATTCCTCCTCCTTCAGTCCCCTCCAACTCATTTATGCCTAAAATTATTTCTTCTGCAGATGTCATTTCTGCTCTCTCTGAGCCTAATACTAAGAAGGTGTATGGTGCTGAGGGTATCCTCATGTGGTTATCAAAACTTGTACTTCCGAGCTTGCACCTTGCCTTGGCAAATTCAGTCTTGTCTTATTGTTGGAAAAGTGCGCTCATTCAACCTGTGCAGAAGAAAAGGGGATCCCACACAACCTTCCCATTTCTTTGATCTCTGTTCTTTCTAAAGTTTACAAATCTATCCTCAAGAAGATTTGGAAACATTTTAATTCTTCTAATCTTATCTCTGATCGCCAGTATGGCTTCCGAAATTTAAAAAAAAAACTCTACTGGTGATTTTTTTTCCTTTCTTTGTGACTCTTCGTCCTCCGCTCTTCGGCATATCGGTTTACCTTTTGCTATTGCACTAGACATATTGAAAGCCTTCGATAGAGTTTGGCACGACGCTTTGATTTTTAAACTTCCCTCTTTCGGAATCTATCCTCTCTGATTTCCTTCCCGGTCGTTCTATAGGAACTATTGTAGATGGCCAGTTTTTCCTTTAAATCTATTAATAGTAGTCCTCAGTGATCTTTTCTTTCTCCAACTTTTTTTTTTTATTTTTCTTTAAGGAACTTTTCTCAATTACTTCATCACCTATCCATTCCAGTGTTAATGACTCCACCCTTCGTTACTCCTTTCAATTTGAAAGACGCCCCTCCTAACGGCAGTTAATTGGCACTAGGATGGTGTTCTTGGAGCAACTGACCTCTGATCTTTCTCGTATTTCAAATTGGGACAGAGAAAAACTCAGTTCCTCCATCTCTCCACTCGACACAACCTTCCACACAACTATGACACCTTTGAAAACACACAACTCAAACCTGTCTGTCCTTAATATTCTTGGTGTTCCTAAACAAGCTTCCAAGAGGTTGGGTGTTCTGAGGCTCCTTCGTTATTTTTTACACACTCCGCGCTGCTTGCTCTTTATAGAGATGATGTTAACTTTAACTTTAATGTTTACTTTAACAAATTCTCTCCAGTCTCTTTCTGCCCGTTGAATTGTTGGATCATTCTCTATACATTATCTCGATTACAATGGACACTACTCTTCTGAACTCTCTAGTCGCAAACCTTCACTACTGAGAATGACTCAGGCTACATGCCTTTCTACACAACCTCACACTTTCTCTGTCCAACTCTGACTCCAGACTTAACAGCTATGCTCAGTCTTACGTGTACCATAGTAAAAATATAATTAAAATTATATTTATTTAAATCAATGCTATAAACTTAGGAAAATCACGAATACATATTATCGCCGAAAAACAGTTTGTTATTTACGAAGTCATATATTTTTATATATTATATATATATATATATATATATATATATATATATATATATATATATATATATATATATATATATATATATATATATATATATATATATATATATATATATATATATATATATATATATATATATATATATATATATATATATATATATATATATATATATATATATATATATATATATATATATATATATATATAATAATAATAATAATAATAATAATAATAATAAGACAACATACTTTTGTTAACATTAGCGGTGCAACTGTGTTAACAAATAACGTATCCTTCATCTGTTCAAAGGTGACTTTGTTAATTTTTGTTGATTTTGGCGCAATTCCAGCATTATTCACTAATAAGTTCAAACCATCTGATCCAACTATATCGGTGACAGAAGTAGCAAATTCTTCATATTTATCTTCATTCCATAAATCTTTAGATATATATATATATATATATATATATATATATATATATATATATATATATATATATATATATATATATATATATATATATATATATATATATATATATATATATATATATATATATATAATATATTATAAAGTATATAAATTTTAATTAGTAAAAAATTTTTATTTAGTTTTAAAATAGCGTAGTCGAAAGTTGATATATTTTATTATATATATATATATATATATATATATATATATATATATATATATATATATATATATATATATATATATATATATATATATATATATATATGTATGTGTGTGTGTGTGTGTGTGCGTGTTAATGTGTGTGTGTTTAAATTTAATTCTAATAAATATTTTGTTACAGAGAAATAAACTTAAATATATATAAAGTACTATCTATGAAATAATCGAGTTCAAATATTTGATATGCCATTTTATGCTATTGATTTGGTATGTAAGTTATTTTATTTGATGTAAACGATTTATTTATTAATGTATATTAAAATTAAAATATATTTATGCTTCGTTATTTATTTATATATGTATTTTATTTAAATGATTTTTTTTTATTAGAAATTTAATTATATTTTTATTTCTCTATTTCAGTCGAGAGTCTTTCGTTCTTTCTTTCTTTTCTTTTATTTATAGGTTTATATATAGTGATTTGGTTTGTTTTATTATTATTGATACTTGATTATTTGATTTACTTCTATTTGGATACTACTGTATTTTAGTAAGCATAAAAAGAATACATAATAGAACTTTAGAATCTTCTTACTCCCTTAATCTAAGTTAAATTTTAGAGATAACGAAAAGTTTTGAAGATACTTTAAGCAAACTAAACATTGCAAAAAAGTTAAAAATTTTATTCTATGTACACTGCCAGAAAGTGATATATATATATATATATATATATATATATATATATATATATATATATATATATATATATATATATATATATATATATATATATATATATATATATATATATATATATATATATATATATATATATATATATATACAGAGTCAGCTTTTGGGTCGAGTCATTTACATATTGTGTCAGATCTGAGTCAGAGTCCAAGTTCAAATCCAAGTTCTTGTAATCCAATTGTAATAAAAATGTTTTTTTTCAAATTTTGCATGTGATAAACATAAGATCCCAAAGTAGTAGTAGTAGTAATAATAATAATAATAATAATAATAATAATAATAATAATAATAATAATAATAATTCAAAATTCAAAATTCAAAAATATTTATTCAGAGGTATGGTTACAGGTTATAAATTGTTACTAGATACAATATTTATAATTTGCTGTACATTACTCTGAAAAGGGGCTTCTAATGGGAAGCACATTGGTTTCCTTTGAACCCCAAAGTTTAGTTGATAAATATTACATCAATATAATTTGATATACAGTATTATACAAATATGATGAATAAATATAATGAGCAATAATAAATATAGCAATAGCAATAATAATAATAGTAATAACACAGTAATAATAAAAGTTAAATACAATAGTACCCATAATAATATAAATTAATGACAATTGTAGTTATAATAGTAGCTAGTAATGGTAATAATAATGAGTTAACGTCAAAAAAGGACAATAACAATAGTTAATAATACTAATAATATATCAATGATAATAATAATTGTAATTATAATTATAATAACTATCGTTTCCAGTAGTAATATTAGAAAATAGTACAGCATTATTGTTAATGTGTGACGTCGCTAGAGTTATAGGAACATCTTCCGCATATGTAGTAAAAAAATAGCAATAATAATACTAATAATAACAGTAACAATGCTAATAACAATGATAATAATAATAATGTTAATAATAACAATAATTATAATAAAAGAAGGGACATCATCAATGATAACAATACTCATAAGACAATAATAATAATAATAATAATAATAATAATAATAATAATAATAATAATAATAATAATAGCTACAAAATTACAAGGAATAGTTACAATAGCAACGATAATAATAATAATAATACTAACAACAATAGCTATAGTAATAATAATAACAAAAATAGTAATAAAAATAACAATAATAATAATATTGAAATGACAATAAAAATAATAATAATAGAAATAAAAATAAAAATAATAATAATAATAATAATAATAATAATAATAATAATAATAATAATAATAATAATAATAATAATAATAATAATAATGGTAATAATAATTTCAAAAATAATAACAATAATAAAAATAATAGTAACAATAATAATTTTAATAATAATAATAATAATAATAATAATAAAAATTATTACTTTGAAGTGTGCATTCATTATTTCAAAGATAGTAAGTAACTCGCTGTAGAGCCCACAACAATGTTTTTTTTTTTTTTTTTTTTTTTTTTTTTTTTTTTTATGATGTGGTTTAGAGAATAAATAAATTTTTTCCCAAGAAGTTTTAGAATCGGTTCAGGTTTATAGGTTCCAGATGGTTTGTTGGCTTTTTTCTTTCTCATGAGATGTAGGGGGAGAGAGATAATGAGAGGGAGAAACAGAGAGGAGTAATAATAAATAAATAAATAAATAAATAATAAAAATAATAATAATAGACAAGAATAAAGAATAAAAATAATAATGCTATTAATAATAATAATAATAATAATAATAATAAATACAATAATAATAATAATAATAGTGGCAATAAAGTAATAATAAAACAATGACAAGAATAAAAGCAAAGATAATAATAATAATAGTGGTAGTAATAATAATAAATAAATAAGGAATATTAATAATAGGCAAAAAGAAATAATAATAATAATAATAGTATAATAATAATAATAATAATAATAATAATAATAATAATAAAAATAATAATAGTAATAATTAAAATAAGAACAATAATAATAGTAATAATAATAATAATAATAATAATAATAATAATAATAATAATAATAATAATAATAATAATAATAATAATCCCTTATTGTGATTATAGACATATCGAAACTTTGAATAGAGTCTGGCACAAAGCTTAGGTTTCTAAACTTTCTTCCTCCTTTCTATGTCCTGATCTCTGATTTCCTTTCCGATTGCCCTATAGTTGCCGTTATGGACGGTCACAATTCGTTCTTTAAATATATTAATAGTGGTGACCCTTAGAGGTTTGTACCATCACTGGTTCTTTTTCGACTTTTTATTAAACACCTTCTCACTATTTCTTCACTGCCTATCCACTTTTATGCTGACGACTTTACCTTTTATTTTTTATATTTACAAATTATCAACGCTCACCTACCAAGCCCTTTTCGAGGAGGGGGGCAGGAATGAAAAAAATAAAAGAAACCCACACAATCCCGACAAACGCAAATTTCTAAGGTGGGGACAGACAGTGGCCCTAAAGAAAGAAAGATTACATACAACAGGAAAAATAGATAATGTCAGTGGGTTCCACAGAACAGAAGTGGCTGGAAAGAAGGCACCACAATAGACAAACCTAGGGTTTACCATATTTACACAAAATTTATGCGAAAGCATGGCTCCCTTTGTGCTACGAGGGCGACACAATGGTGGTGGAATGCGAGGTCAGTTCTCTCGGGCAGCTGCCGTTGAAGTACCTATAGAAAAGAGATAGAGCACCAAAGTCACATCGCAAAGACAGAGGGTCAATAGAGTCTAAAAGGAGCGCAGTTTATTAATCTCTTAGCCTTAGACTTAACACTATCAAAAGAAGCAACTGTTCGGAAGAAAATAATTCCCACAATTTGAACAGTATTCCCAGATTCTTTGAAGCCGCCCTAGCAACCATTGTGATATGAGGTTTTTAAAAAAGTTTGTCAGACCAAGAATGTTAATGTAGTTTACAGGTGAGACAGGAGAGCTGTCTAAGGAGATAGGAAAGTTGGGAGGTGTTTTCGAGAGGGATATGTGAAGAAGCTGATTTTTTAAAGAGTTGAATTTCGAAAGGTTAATATAACCCCACCGGGAAATTCCGTCCAGATCGGCAAGAATGGAGTCAGAAAGTTCAAGACGAGAAGTGTATCTAGAAACAAAAGAGGGAGCAGATTTGAAATGAGTGGAAGAATGGAGAATTGAGTCATTGGCATAAGAATGAACAGAGTTAGAAGTGGAGCTGGGAAGATCGTTGATGAAAAGTAAAAATAAAGTTGGAGATAGAACAGAACCCTGAGGACCACCACAATTGTCAGAAAAGGAGAAAGAGGTCGCTCCATCGACAAGTACCGATATGGAACGATCCAAGAGAAAACTAGACATAGGTACGCAAAGAGGAAGAGAAAATCCAAAAGAAGGGACCATGGAGAGAAGTGATGCATGCCACACCCGGTCGAGTCTTAGAAATGTCAAGCGCCACCACATTAAACTCCTCATAATCACTAAGAGCAGACCATAAATCGGTAAGATAGGAAAGTATGTCACCAGTAGACCTCGAACGTCGAAAGCTATACTGATGATCTGAAAGAAGGGAGTGAGACTTCGTATGATCCAGGAAATGAGAGTTAAGGAAAATTTCAAAGATTTTAGATAGAACACAAGTGAGAGCTATAGCACGACTACCCTTCTTCGAGATCGTCTGAACATATGTGTGCTTCCAGCATTGAGGAAAAGTATTAGTATTAAGGCATAAAGTTGAACAAGGACTGGAGCCAGCTCAGATGCACACTCCCTCAGAACACGGGGAGGAATTCCAACCGGGCCGCTGGCCTTCCTGACGTTCATAGTTTTTTAGGATCACATGGACCTGATCAAGTGAAATCACAGGAAATAACATGGGATACCTAAGAGGAAAAGGAGTAAAAGGAGGGGAGCCGGAATCGTTAAGATTTGAATTGAAGGAAAACAGGAAGCCGATGAGATTTGCCTTTTCAGAAAGAGTATTAGCAACAGAGCCGTCAGGACTAAGAGGAGGAAAGGCAGATTTACAGAAGTTATTTTAGATGTTTTTGGCTAGAGGCCATAAATTTTTATCAGGAGGAGAACCAAGAAGGTCAGCGTACTTCCTTTTTGGTGAAAGCACACTTGGCCAGTCGAATAATATCCTTACAACAACTACGAGCTGAATGAAAATTTCCAAGAGTGATAGGAGAATTAGAGATTTTCCATGCACGATAAGCACTTTCATGAATATGACGAGAGCAAGTACCATCGAACCATGGGTTTTGAGGAGAAAAGTATTTAGTTGAAGATAGAATGAACTTTCTTATCCCTTCGGCGATTACGGCCCCTACCTTTTCGGCAGAGACAGAAGCATCCTCAGGGACAAAACAGGATTCTTTATGAGCGTAGTTAGCAAAGAAGCGGCGCAATGCCCCCCCCCCAACTAGCCCGATTAAAGTGCCAGAAGAACCTTTTAGGACTTAGTGGAGCTGCTGGAGAAAAGGTATCATATCTAAGAGCTATAAGATTGTGGTCAGTTACCAATAAAGAGGAAAATGGTGTTTTTATATTTAGGAGTAGTGGTGAAGCATAAGTAAACTGTGTAAAAGAACTGGTAAGAACTATCTGGGATGTGTGTGGGTTCCCTAATCAGCTGCTCCACATCATTGAGAATGCTGAATGATTTGGCCTCATTCCCATCTAAATCAGTATGAAAGGAGCCCAGCCACTCAGTGTGGTGTACGTTGAAATCCTCTAAATAGAGGACCTTAGCATTTGGATGAGAAAAATAAGTCTCGTGAGAAGTAGTAAGGTATTCAAAAAGAACGGGAAAATATGTTCCATTAGGGGAGCAGTGGCAGAAACACAAGATAATAGTAGTAGTTGAAAGACAGATTTTGGGCCATAAAACATCGAAATTACGAGATTCAAGATTTACGAGAAGTATTACAAGGGTGTTAATGCTTATATAGGATAAAACTGAGTCTCAGACAGAAGCAAAAATTTAGGCTGAGAGTTAGAGAGATGATACTCGACGAATTCGATATTGCCACGGAGGCCACGGGCGTTGACAAAGTCAATAGAAAGCCCACGTCTACACCCTCCCCCTCATCCTCATAATCTGTCATTCAAAGAAACACATACAAAACACACACACACCCAAACAAATATATATATATATATATATATATATATATATATATATATATATATATATATATATATATATATATATATATATATATATATATATATATATATATATATATATATATTAGAGATGTAACGATACCAGTAAAGAGGTCGATACCGATACTTTAAATTATTATAAGAAATACACAGTAATAGATAGAAAATTTGTGTACTGCTAGGCAACTGAGGATTGCATTCCCTGTACAACCAATACTTAGTAATGTATTTCATATTTGGTTGTGCCCAAGTATATTTTAGAAATTAAAATATTATCTTTTAGGAATAATAAATGCAAATATAATACTAAATAACTTTTTTATGTTTTTATTCAAAAAAATTTACATTTCCATTTCCCAGTAAGTATTAGCCTATTTTTATGTTTTAACATGATGTTTTAACATGATTACAATTTACAAGAAGATTCTTTAACTAGCTACAATATAAAGAATAAAAATAATGAAGGAAGAGACCTCAATTAATCAGCAGAAAAGACAAAATATAAAAAACGCTATTATTCAAACATGGCATAATATACTCCTTTAAGGTAAAGACATCACTTAGTAGTCGAATTCAAAGTATCGGAGTATCGGCCAAGTATCAGCCATATTAACCAATACCGATACCCAAGAAAATGGCCGATACTGCCGATACCGATATTATCGGTACATTTCTATATATATATATATATATATATATATATATATATATATATATATATATATATATATATATATATATATATATATATATATATATATATATATATATATATATATATATATATATATATATATATATATATATATATATATATATATATGGGGGGTCTCTTGGTAAATGATGATGAGGCTTGGCACAGTTAATAGCTTTTTTATTACACTTTTAGAGACACACATAAATGTTATACAAAATAACTTAAATTTATGAATTAATATGATTATCACAATGCTAGACTTTTGGACACATAGATATACACGTCATGTCACTTAGAGAGTAAGAGGAAGAAGGAAGATCCAGCGGGAAAATTCTCCCGGGTTTTTCTAACTTTCGTCTAAACTCTCAAGTGGTGTTGTAGTACTCAATTAAGTTACTTATAATTATATATGATCTAATTCTAATTAATTTTAAGAAACATTATATTTTAATCCTAATTAATTTAAGAGTCCCTAAACAACCTCCTCACCCTAAAACTGGAAGTATTAGAGGTAGGCAGGCAGGGCAGGGCGAGGCGAAGGATGATAAGAATAGTATGTAAAACAGCAGTGAAATGAATAGTGGAAAACATAGTGAAAGGGAAAAGAAGAGACAAGGTTCGTTAAGAGCCCACCATAAGTTACCGAGGCATCTGGTAAGACGGCTGAAGGCAATGAAAGAAACAGGAGAAAAAACTGATATTGGCATGGAAAGGCTTAGGAACAAAAATGTTACATAGAGAGATGAATGAAAAGGAGAAGAGCCGGAGAGATGCCAAGGACTTGCCATCATTCATCTGAGAGGTTTGGTAAAACGGCAGAAGATGACATACGAATCTTTGCATGGGAGAATAAAGCAGACATTAAAAGGAAAAGAGGCCGAAGAAAAGATGTATGCTGAGAAGTAGTAGAGAACAGAATGAGAAAAGAAGAAAATCGTGACGTAACAAAGGTGGCTGTGGAAACGGTGGAAGTAAACATGTTGTGCAAAGATGAAAATGTATAGAGAAAGGTATGAAACAGCGAACGGCAATAATAAAATAATAACAACAAAAAAATATATTTACTGTGCCAAAATATCAATAAAAAAAATAAGGATGAATGAAACAATTTAGCCATCCTGTAAAATACATACTACTCTCCTTATGTGATGAATACCTATAAATGTAAATATTAAGAAAGAAAAATTATTATTTTTTAATTATTATCATTATTATTTACTTTAAAAGAAAAAAATCGACAAAATTATTCGTGCAAACTGAATCCAGTGGAGGTGGGGGAATGAAGCAAAGCTCAAACTCCCGAAGGTGGGAAGCGCTGATCTTCTGGATGGGGACACTCCTGAATATTTGGGGAAGAGAGGCAGCTTGAAGACTCCGCGCAAGGGAAGGCTCTAACCACGTTGTTGTCGATCGCCCCCCCCCATTGAAGATGAGTGTGAGAAGGGGGATGATATCTTTGTTATAAAGATATTTCAAAAGCTTCGGTAGGTCTCCTAAGATGAATTTTGATTGAAAAGTCGCACACGAGGAAATAAAGAGCAGCGCAACATGAGGCTGCTTCTTTTTGGTGAAAATGTGGCAAATATTTGCGTAAACAATCGGTTTCTTGGATAAACACAAAATGACACTGCACTTAGAAACGAGAAGGCTGTAGGCCTGTAGCACTTCAGGTCACCAGTATGAAATCTCTTAGAAGGCCCCTGGTGGTAAATGGCACAGTTAAATAGCTTTTATTACATTTTTAGACACCCAAAAATGTTATACAAATTGTTAAGTTTATGAATTAAAATGATTATCACAATGTTAGGTTTTGGACACATAGATATACACGTCATGCCACTTAGAGTAAGAGATCCGACGAGGAAATTCTCCCGGCTTTTCTAGCTATCGCCTAAGTTCGCGAGTGGAGCTTAGTAGTCAATTGAGTTACTTATAATTATATACGATCTAATTCTAATTAAATTTAAGAAATATAATATTTTAATCCTAATTAAGAGCCACTATATATATATATATTATATATATATATATATATATATATATATATATATATATATATATATATATATATATATATATATATATATATATATATATATATATATATATTTCTCTGAAGATTAAAGGCTAGATGATTACTAATTTCCAATACAAGGAAAAGTCAAGACAATTACACCCATTATGATTATACCTACTTCCATGACCTCCTTTAAGCAATTTTCGTAAAATTCAAGAGAATATTAAACCATTCCTCCTAAATCCCACTAAGATAGTTTGTGAATAAGCCTTTTATTTGCCACTTTATAAAAGCATGACATAATATATACCAGTTCTCCTTTGTTCTCACCTACTCAGTAACATGTTTCATTTAATAAATTACCAAAAATTGGACGTTATAGAACATTTCTATATATATATATATATATATATATATATATATATATATATATATATATATATATATATATATATATATATATATATATATATATATATATATATATATATATATATATATATATATATATATATATATATATATATATATATATATATATATATATATATATATATATATAATGTACCATCTACCATGGCACAACCAGTAGAGTGACTCACTCACGACTTTGAGGACGACGGTTCGATCCCACTCGCGGATTCTAAGTATACACTACCTTGAAGACTTATTATTACTTCCTTAACAAATAAAACTATGTAAGGAATATTCATTAAATGATTATTAACAATTATGGAAACTTACCAAACTTCAGAATTTTTAAATTTAAGAAGTTTTTCTGTAATTCTGTGAGATCCTGAAATATATATATATATATATATATATATATATATATATATATATATATATATATATATATATATATATATATATATATATATATATATATATATATATATATATATATATATATATAAGGCCAGAGATACAGCAAACGATTTTAATTTAATTAATAATATCAAATCCTAAAGTTTCAACTTAAACCAATCTAGAAAAATATAATACAACACTAATTAAAACAGGTAAAATAAAATAAAAATAGAAAAATAAGCAAATAAATATAATAAGTAAAGTGAAACAAAACTTTTCTACTTTTCACTGACCTTCTATTACCTCATCACCTAACAACTCCTATACTGATGACTCCACATTTCATTACTCCACTCAGTTTGAAAGACGACCCTCCCAACAACAGTTAATTGAAGAAAGAACGGTGGCCTTGGAGCCACTGACCTCTGATCTTTCTCGAATTTCAAATTGGGGCAGAGAAAACATGGTCATTTTCAAAATGCATCAAAAACTCTATTCCTCCATCTTTCTACTTGACACAAAATTCCACATAACTAGAACATCTTCCTCAAAAAATACTTGACTCAAACCTTCATCTGTCCTCAATATTTTCAGTGTTTCATTTTCTTGTGGTCTTTCTCTGAAGGATCACATTACTTCTCTTTCTAAGCAAGCTTCTAAGAGGTTGGGTGTTTTGATGCTCCTTCGTGATTTTTTTTACACCATCCAAGTTACTTGCTCATTTTGGGGTGCTGTTCGCCTTTGTATGGAATACACTTCAAACATTCAGCACTTCTCAAAAAATTTTCATCTTATAAACTCTTATTCTCTAACTCCCTCCCTCTATTCTCTTTCTACCCATTGAATTTTTGCGTCACTCTCTCTATAATATTGCTATTACAATGGACACTGCTCTTCTGAACCATACCTCCTCAGCTGAGAAAGACTAGTGAACCCGACTTTCCACACAGCCTCATCCTTTCTCTGTCCAACTTTCCGACCCCAGATTTTACAGCTATGCTCAATCTTATATGTACTCTACTGGTAAAGTCTGGAACACACTCCCATTATCTGTTTTCCCAATTTCATTTGACTTGCACGCTTTTAAAAGCCGTGTATATTGACATGTCGATCATTAATAACCAGATTTTCAGTACTTCCCAACTCTAGTGGAAATAGGTAGGCCTCTGGCCTTTGCCTACCAGAGGATATATATATATATATATATATATATATATATATATATATATATATATATATATATATATATATATATATATATATATATATAGCAGAAAATGACAAACAAAAGTAAATAATTAACAAAAAAAAGAAAAAAAAAGATTAACAAATAAAAAGTTTTAATTCTAAGAGAAAAATGAGTGAAAATATTTGGAAACAAAAGAGACCAAAGAAATAATTGAAATCATTTTTTCAACGTGAGTCAAAAACTCTCAAGTTTATTAAATATGGGGTTAGAAGCAGAGCTGGGAGCCAGAGCAGGAGCCAAAAGATTTTGTAAGAGCTGGAGTCAGAGCCACTTTTAGGATTGTAGGTGGAGGTGGAGGTGGAGCTGGAACCCAATAAAAGGAAGCGGCTCCAGCTCCAAGTGTATTTTGTATCTTATTCGTTCTTAATTTTTGTTGTAATTTTACTACTTCTCACTGTGAATTGTGAAAAATTTTCTGTCCATATATATATATATATATATATATATATATATATATATATATATATATATATATATATATATATATATATATATATATATATATATATATAATATTATATATATTTATATTTTTATAAAAATTAATAAAGTAATCAGTAATACTGAAGGCATACAGCAATATAAAATCATCATTATTTTCTTTAAAATTGATTATTAAGTAGCATTTTTACAATGAAACCCAAGCAATGTAATAAATCATCAATATCGAAATATTTCAAAAAGATGAAATTGAAGAAAATATTTGGCCTTGCAAAGTTGCAATAGATGAAGTATCTGTGGATTGAAAATAAACGCTAAGACATCTAATTTAAAACGCCATTTTTAAAGGCAACATCATGAAATCTTAAAAATAGTAGAAGTAGAAAACCAAAGTAAGGTTAAACCAGTTACCCAAAACACTCTCTATTTCAAGATTTATAACAAGTCAAAAGGCGATGATATCAATGACAGCTGAAAAATTTAAAACGCATATTATTCAAATGGTTGTAAATCTATGCTTCTTTCTGTGACCTTCTCTCTGATTTCCTTTCCGGTCGTTCTATAGCAGCAGTTGTAGAAGGCCACCGTTCTTCCTTTAAATCTATAAATAGTGGTGTTCCTCAAGGATCTGTCCTATCCCCAACACTTTTTCTACTTTTCATTAATGACCTTCTCTCTGTTACTTCATCTCCTATCCACTCCTATGCTGATGACTCCACCCTTCATTACTCTTTTCATTTTGAAAGGCGCCCTCCCAGCAACAGTTAATAGAAGCAAGGAGGGTTGCCTTGGAGCAGCTGACCTCTGATCTATCTCGTATTTCTAATTGGGGCAGAGAGAACATGGTTGTTTTCAATGCCACCAAAACTCAATTCCTCCATCTCTCTACTCGACACAATCTTCCACACAACTATGATATCTTCTTCGAAAACACTCAACTCAAACCTTCATCTGTTCTCAATATTCTCGGTGTTTCTTTTTCTAGTGATCTTTCTTGGAAAGATCACATTACTTCTCTTTCTAAACAAGCTTCTAAGAGGTTGGGTGTTCTGAGGCGCCTTCAGCATTTCTTCACTCCACCCCAGTTGCTTGCTCTGTATAGGGGTGTTGTTCGCCCCTGTATGGAGTATGCTTCGCACATTTGGGGTGGTTCCACACACACAGCTCTCCTAGAAAAGGTGGAGTCTAGGGCATTTCGTCTTATCAACTCTCCTGCTCTTACTAACTCTCTTCAATCTCTTCTTGCCCGTCGAATTGTTGCGTCACTCTCTCTATACTATCGCTATTACAATGGACACTGCTCTTCTGAACTCTCTCGTTGCATACCTCCTCCACTGAGAAGGGCTCGTGCGACTCGTCTTTCTACACAGTCTCATCCTTTCTCTGTCCAACTCTCTGACCCCAGACTTAACCGCTATGCTCTGTCCTACATGTACTCTACTGGTAAAGTCTGGAACACACTCCCTTCTTCTATTTTTCCAACTTCCTATGACTTACACACCTTTAAACGTCGTGTATCAGGTCATGTCGGCCTTTAATTTGACCAGGCTTCCGTCTTTCTCCCCAACTCCGGTGGAACTTTGGTAGGCCTCTGGCCTTTGCCCACCGGAGGTGATATAAAAAAAAAAAAAAAAAATGAAGTACCCTTAAAATTCTTTTCCTCTTCAGCATTTACTGGATTAAATAGAGAATTAGCTAAAAATTAACAACACGTACTTTAGCCATTCCAGAAATGCAAGTACAACATATATCAGAATTTATAAGAAATCTAGTTGAGGAAGTTCTCAAAGAGTCTGAACTTACTAAAGAGCAACATATGCAGTTGTAACGGATAATGCATCCAACATGATTAATGCAATAGATAAACTCAATGCAGACCCCCTCTGAAATAGGTAATACGAATTTAAACTGTGAATCTGAAATTTGTATCACTAACCCAGAAAATTGTGAAGGTGGTTTAGAAATAGAATTAAATGAAGATGAGGAATCTGCTTCCGCTCCTGTAGAAATAGAACACATGCGATGTGCTGTACATACGTTATGGCTCGTTATCAGAAATTGTTTGAAAGGACATGTCTATACTCTTATAACTAGTGTACGTCAAATTAATGTAACTGCACAAACATCAAAAGTTGAAACTATATTAAAACGTAAAGGAGGAAAATTTGCAATCTTATACCAAAGCAACTAGGTGAGACAGTACTTATATAATGATTAAATGCCTTTTAGTACTAAAGAATATATTAACTGACATGACTCAACCAGACATTACAATTGATTGATTTTCAGTTGTGTGAACTAAAAGTGACTAAAAGATTACAAGCAGCTGAGTTAACCCCTCGTTTCTTTTATAAAGAGTGGCAAAAACTTATGCTGACCTTTTAACAAATAGGTAGAACAATTGCAGATGGAGTCAAAAAAGAGAGAAGGTTCTTAATAATAAAGTATTACTTGCTGCAATCTATATTGATCCTATGTACCAGATTAAGCTGAATCATGTACAGCTCAATAGAGGAAAGATAAATATAGCAATTCAAATGGAGCAATAAATTACTTCAAAACAATCAGCAATTCAAAAAGAAGGAAGTGAAAATAGCAAGCACTTAATGTAGTCAACGAACTTAATGTAAACTAACCTTTAACTTTAATATCATCCTCTTTAAATTTCAAAGATGAAGCAGTTTATGAAGAGTTCTTTGATCTCCGTCAGACTAAATGAAAAATAGATAGTAAATAAATGAGGATCTCCTATTGCTAAATTTAAGCTTGACATATCTCATGCTTTGTCTGTTAAGGAGAAAATAGATAGATCATCAAAGCTAAATGCCTGAAAAGCGATTCTACATAACCAAAAATAATTCTGAATGTTGCTTATACAGTAACTTCAATGCCAACAACACAAGTAAGTGTGAAAAGACTATTTTCGGCCCTTTGAATAATTAGGACAGACTTACAAGCCTCAATGAAAGAGGATCTAATTGAAGCCATACTATTTCTTAAAACAAATTCATTTTGAATAAAATTTTTAAATTATTGTTTATTTCTTTTTTTTTTTAATGAAGAGTACATTTTGTTTCATAAATCTGGTTGTATTGATTTTAAAAAAATGGGACTTTGAATTGTGCGAGGAAAGTTGTGCTCAGCTCAAAACTGTTATACAAAAAAGAGGTTTTGAGTCCCATTGCCGCGGAACTGCATTTGGGTTGATGTTTCTGGGTGGCAGTAATACCTAAATACAACTGTATAATTAGGAAAATCTTTCTAACAATGCGGAGCGGGAGCCCCTCAAATAAAAGGCTCCGGAGCTGGAGACAGCCACATCTGACAATGGCTCTGGAGCTGGAGTTGGAGCTGAAGCAAATTTCATCAGCTCTCCACCCCTGGTTAGAAGATACTATATGATTACTATTAGATATAATTTATTCCTAAATCTCACATAGTTAAGAAAGGATTTTCAAATGATATTGATAATAAATAGCAATGTATATATTATAAAAGGTCTTAGTTGAATCTACTGGTATTCTCATATGACTCAGTACATAATAATATCACCAGATGATTGGATATTGATTAAAAATGAATAAGAAAAACTAAATAAAAACTTACAAAAGATGAAAACTAAATATATATATATATGGTACTTACGTATTAACACCACTGCAGCAATAAAGAGCAATCTTTATCAATATATATATATATATATATATATATATATATATGAACCGAGCGGGGCCCCGGCTAAAAATCATGGAAAACCGGGGTTTGCCTGCCGGGGTTGAAAAGGCAAATTTTACTTAAGGAAGTTCAGTTTCAAAAAATAAAATTTAATTTTCAGCCGATCCTCCTGAAATTTTCACTGTATGTAACTTTTTTCCCGGTAAAAAAAAGTCCAATTCTAGCGTTTTTCTGTCAATAACTGTTAAAAAGTTTTTTTTTTTGGGGGGGGGGGGAAATTTGACCCTTTTTCAAATGAATGACGAAGCCAAACCACTTTTTGGAATTATCTGAAATTTTGATTGTATATTCAAAGTTTTATGTTCTACAAAAGCTTCTAACATACTTTTGTTCCCAGAATTTTAAAAAAAAAATGTTATAAGCCCAAAACTGACCATCTATCGAAATTTTTTTTCTTTTGAATCCACTTTCTTGAAAGAAAAAATACAACAATAACATTTCTTATTTTTGTTGGGTATATAGAGGAAGGATGAGGCTACAAATTTTTATCTGTATTATTCGATGCGATTTTTTGGTTTTGCGATATAGCCTCTCAAAAAAAAAGTCCATTTTTGACCAAATTTAAAAAATTCTCAAAGATTGGGAGGCTATATCTTGTTTCAAACAAATGGCATTTAATAATGCATTAATAAAAGTTGTTGCCCTGTTTCTCCTCTAAGCAATATCCAAAAATAAAAAAAATATTGTTAGCGTTTTTTAAATACAATTTTTTTCTCCGGAACTGTACAATTTTTGCAATTTTTTTTTCAAGTGCTTATAACTTTTTTCCTAGACAAGATATCAAAAATCTGTTCCCACTAATACAAAAATTTGGGGCTAAGATTAATCAGTTAAAGTTTCAGCTCATGTGGACCAGTGGTTTGACTCTGCTTCATTTTTATTTCAACTTTGGGTCCAAATAACTTTCAAACCGTTATAGATTCAGAAAAATGTTCGAAATCAACTCAGAAGTTCGGGAAAAAAGGGATATACCCTGAAAATTTCAGCTCAATCAGTCAAATAATAAAATATAAATTTCAAGCAAAATATAAGTTAAGATTTTTTTCTTGTTCTTTCAATATTTACTTTTTCTTTTCTGTTTCTTTTGAAAGCTCCTTTTCTGCTAGTATATATATATATATATATATATATATATATATATATATATATATATATATATATATATATATATATATATATATATATATATATATATATATATATAGTATTACAGAATTTTACTATTATTATATTATTATATTATTAGTATTATTATTATTATTATTATTATAATTTTTTATTATAATTATTATTATTACTATTATTATTATTATCATACTTGGCAAGTAGGTGTCAAAACATGCAAAATTCGGAAAAAAATAAAATATTCTTGCCTCTTTATTGAAAAAAGAAAATACGTAATTTGGTTGAAAAAATTTTTCTATGGGCACCCTGAGATCATCTTCTAATTTTCTGATTGCAGATGTTACATTTAGCTATTTCGAATCTACCCTGAAACATTGTAAAGTACATCCATACTGCCGAAGCTGATCTTTTAGACATATTGACTGAAAGTATAAACAAAATAATAATTTTGAAATAATGTAGCTAAATGTTACAAGTTTGATACATAGCAATAAAATAACAATAATATGTATAAATACAGGTTATATTGATAATTTAATATCTTACATTTGTTGAAACTTTACTTTAGGGTCTTAATTAGGTAAACCTGTTGAATCACTATTATGAATCAAGAAATTTTTTTTTTTTAACTTTTGTACTTTTTTTAAACTTTTATTATACAAAATCTGTAATTTTCTGAACTTTTTTTCATAGAAAATGCATATAGTCATTAATTTAAGTGAATGTTGGCTATTCTACTCCTTCCTTATAATTAAATAAACCTCAAATATATATCTAATTTTCTTAACCCAAAATTTCAGGGCTTTTGACCTCTTTACAAATTTTGGGTAACCCTGGCCAGAACCCCGGGCCCGGCAAAATTCCAGCCCCGGTCAGTCTATATATATATATATATATATATATATATATATATATATAATATATATATATATATATATATATATATATATATATATATATATATATATATATATATATATATATATATAAGTGAAAATTTTATCATCACCACTCACGGGTTGGGGGTATGGGGGGGCAGAGCCCACCATAGACAAATGATTGTGTGCCATGCATTTACGATTTCATTGCTATACTGCAATAATGCATATTATTATAATACAAGTTCCAAATGCATGGCACACAAACATTTGTCTACAGGGGGCAGTGCCCCTGTACCCCCCAACCTGTGAGTGGTGGTGGTAATATATATATCATATATATATATATATATATATATATATATATATATATATATATATATATATATATATATATATATATATATATATATATATATATATATATATATATATATATATATATATATATATATATATATATATATATATATATATATATATATATATATATATATATATATATATATATATATATATATATATATATATATATATATATATATATATATATATATATATATATATATATATATATATATATATATATATATATATATATATATATATATATATATATATATATATATATATATATATATATATATATATATTGCTATAAAGTTTGCTCTTTATTGGCGCATTAGCGCAACTTCTGCTGCGGTGGCATTAATACGTAAGTTACCATATATATATATATATATATATATATATATATATATATATATATATATATATATATATATATATATATATATATATATATATATATATATATATATATATATATATATATATTACCCTTTTCAATGAGCTATAAAAATGGAGATAATGGAATTTTAATACTCAAGAAGACCTGATACCTTGGCTTTTTCTGGTGATCTGCAGACAGCTATTAAATTTACAGGAGGTGAATTTGCATTTAACAGTTGTTTTACAAATTCTAATCCTAAACCACGATTACTGCCAGTTATTAAAATATTTTTGCACACCATTATAAATATTTTATCTGAAAATGAAAAATATTTAAATTATATATATCATTTTATAAAAATCTGTCATAGTCAATATTTTCTTTATTTTTGCCAAATACAAGAATATATCTTATAAATATACTTTATAAATTTAGAATGCAAAAAAAATCAAAGGCAGTAAGAGCCACATGGACCTTTCAAAGACTGTCTTCTTTCTGCCTCCTTATATTATTTACCTTTGTACCTAATACTGTACCTAGCCTTCAACCCCTAACAAAATCTAACACATTTTTTTTTTTTTTTTTTTTTTTTGTTAACTAGAACCAGTAACAGAATCCTTAGTATACACAATTTAAGAAGTTGACTCTACAAATAATGTTCACAACACCCAACCACTTCCTATAAATAAAGTTATTTTAAGCTTGATTAAATAAAATAAAGAGAATGATGCATATTTATTATATAAGGCCTAAGTCGTTCATATACTTTCATATCTAACATAATTATTACACCCTAAAGCTCATCTTTCCACAAATTAACTCAGTAACTAAAAAATTTTCTCCAACTCAAACTAATTGCTTTCTTTTTTAATTTTCCTGATATGGTCTCTAGCTTTCCTATCTTAGTATGTATGAAGAGCTCAATATATTCAACAGTGCCGAGAGATGAAAAAAAATATAGATGTGAATCATATCCAGGCTAAATGTTTTAATTTTATTTTCCTTATTATGATCTCTAGTTCTCCTATCATGGTCTAGTACTCTAGCAAGAGGAGCTTACTCTCCTTAACAGAAAATTTTATAATCTGAATCATATCTAAAAGAAATCTACTTTCCACAGAAAACATTATCAACTCCTTTTCTTATAACTTTTATTTTCAAAACCACAAATCTATCTTGTGGCTTTACAAATTACTGTCTCAGGCGTATCTGTGCATTTTTTAGATATGGATTCAAAACTTGGATGAAGCATCCAATTAACTGTCTAACATGCACATTTTAGACCTTCAACAATCAAAGCTGAAATGATAAGAAAAAATATAAACAACAAACATGAAACCTATATTTTTGGCTTGTGTGAAATGTTTAATGAAACCAAATGAAACTTTAGTTTCAAGAAACCTAGTGTGCCCCTTCCTTTACGTCTGTCAAGTTAGCAAAAGATTTTTTTTAAGGACAAACTTCAGAGGACAAATAGGACAGACAACCACAGTGTAAAAATAAATAAATAAATAAGAATTATTAAAATATAATTTAAAAAATATATATATATCATCATCACTCACGGGTCGGGGGTACGGGGGGCAGAGCCCCCCGTAGATAGATGTTCGTGTGCCATGCATCTGTATTCACTAAATTTATTATATTTTTAAACATATTTTACTATTTATTATTTATTTATTTATTTTTACACTGTGGTTGTCTGTCCTATTTGTCCCCTGAAGTTTGTCCTTAAAAAAAATCTTTAGCTAAAATGTTTTGCTAACTTGACACACGTCCTTCACGTTTGTTTTAAATCAAATGGTTTCAAGTAGGGATACTGCAAAAGTTTCGATATATATCGATATAAATACTTTTTTACGATAGTATAAAAAAATATTAATGATATTTTCAAAACCGATATATCGATATTTTTTTCCTCAGTATTGAAACCAACGATATTTATCATATATATATATATATATATATATATATATATATATATATATATATATATATATATATATATATATATATATATATATATATATATATATATATATATGCCTGGTCTCCTTGTCTTCAAAGGTCAGCTTTATTGACTTTAGCTCCATCCAAATTTTCATAAACAGAGAGGTATCAAAGTATAAATTATCTATCCAGCAAATACATGACAAAAAGCTCAGAAAGTTAGGCATAAGTAGACCTGAATTTTTGAACCCAGATAATGTAGTATTTAATTTTTCAAGCCATATCCTGTCTGCTCAAGAAAAGTTTTTGTTGTCACTGGGACTTAAATTTTGCCTCCCATGTTTCAAACCTAATTTTAAACAATTTTTTCTCCCCTTTGAGTTACTTGTGAGAAGGTTTAAGAAATTCTCACAAGTTCAAGAGCAACAGTTTGAAGAAACCAGAAAGGCGATTCAGGGATTTTCCCATACCTTTTTTAATGAATACAACAAGGGAAACTTTTGGACACCATTTTTTATGAGAGCTGACCTCGACATCCTCAAGGCTTTAAGCAGAAGGCAGGATCTGGTCGTTTGCCGCCCTGACAAGGGTAATGGAGTTGTTCTTCTTGACCGTGCTGATTATGTAGGTAAAATGAAAGAACTTTTACAGGATGAAACTAAGTTTGCAGTAACTAATGAATCTTCTTTCAAAATTGTCTTTAGGGTTGAAGATAAGATAAATCGTTTCCTGAGGAACCTTTTGGAGACCAAAATTATCTCTGATGAGACCTATAAAAGGTTATATTCTACGGGTGGTTCTCTGTGCACACTTTATGGTCTCCCAAAGATAAACAAGCAAAATGTACCACTCATAGGAACATAGGAACATAGGAAAAATAGAGACAGTTAGAAGCCACAAGGGCCTATCGAGACTGTCCCAGTCCAAACAAATTTTAACTATCAATACTAATACATGCACAAAGACTAGGTCTGTCCTATCCCTAGTTATCAGTTTACTCATGCAAAGATAAAAAATAACACCAAGGCCAGTTTTACATGCAATATTCAATGAACCATCACCCACTACAAAAAAATAAACTGCCAATTAGGCTTGGTCATAGGTTGATCTAAAAATACAAATATACCCACCAATTTGGCTTAGTCAAGTTATCTATATAATACCTAAACTATCCATATATCTATCTAGCCCCTTTTTAAATTTGACAAGAGAATCACAATCAACAATCTCTTGTGGCAAGTCATTCCAAAAATTAACAACTCTATTACTGAAAGAGTACTTTCTTAGATCGAGATGGCATGGCTTCTTTTTAATTTTCTTATCATGTCCTCTAGTTACTCTTCCTTGGTCCACTATAAAGTATTTTTCAATCTCTGTATTACTGCCAGATGCAAATATTTTGTAAACTTGTATCATATCCCCTCTGAGAAATCTCCTTTCAACCGAGAACATTCCTAACTCTTTCAACCTCTCTTCATAGCTCTTATTTTCAGACCTCTCACTCAGACCCATTCTGGCTGGTTACAGAGCCCCCAACTATCAGTTGGCTAAATATCTAGTTCCCCAACTGGCTCATCTTCCCACCAATGAGTACACTATTAGAAACTCCTACGAATTTTGTGACACTATGAAACTTTTGAACTCTCGGGGTTTTATGGTTAGTCTGCATGTGAAGTCACTTTTCACTAACAAACCATTACATGAGACTATAGAGATAATTCTACAAAAATTCTTCTCCGATGCTCCCACGTTTAACTCCTTCGATAAACAGAATTTCAGGAAACTTCTGGAACTCTCAGTTTTGGATACTTATTTTATTTTTGATAAAACTGTATATAAACAATGTGACGGGATAGCCATGGGCTCTCCCCTTGGCCCTTCATTTGCAAATATTTTTATGTGTCACCTGGAGGAAATGTTTTTGGAGATATGCCCTCCCACTTTTAAACCTATTTTTTATAGAAGATATGTAGATGATACCTTCGTTATTTTTAAAGAACAAGATCATGCCACTCAATTTCTGCAGTTTGTCAACTCTCTCCATAACAATATTGAATTTACTTTGGAAAGTGAGGTCGATGAGTCCCTATCATTTCTCGATGTGCGAGTCAGAAGATGTGGACAGTTCTTCTCGACTGAGGTATTTAGAAAGAGAACTTTTTCAGGTCAAGGTATAAATTTTTATAGTTTTACTTCTTATAATTTTAAATTAAATTTCTGCACAACTTTAATTAATCGAGCATATTGTGGCCGGAGCTCTCCACGTTTTTCATTTACTGTAACTTCTATACTGTGGTTTTTCGGAGGCAACTCTGTAACGTTCAAAGTAGAAAGAAAGCACTATCGCTTTGTTAGGTTTTTTAAAAAGGAGACTTCAACCGTTTTGTTTTGGTGTATTTTCAATTTGTTATCTGTATTCATCACCAGCCTGTGTAATTGTATGGTATTTCTACACCGTAGATATCAGCTACAATCTGCAGTTGCTTTATATACAGGTATGGTTCTTTTATAATAGCCTAATTTTTCTATTTTTGTTATTCGTGTTTACTAGGCCTCGCTTTTACTAGGCCTTAGGTTGCATTTGTGCTCCAATTCTATATACCCTATTCCTTTTTCTACAGTGTTCTTGCCTTTCTACAGTGACCTCGCCTCGCAATCCTTTAACATCACAGCTACAGCTACAGCTACAGCTATACGGCATTTACTGTCCCAGCTGCTCTGATCCTACTTTTGCTGGCACCTGTTTTGGCAACTTCCGCTAGGTAGGTTGGGATGAGAAAGGACTTCTTTTATTATTATTATTATTATTATTATTATTATTATTATTATTATTATTATTATTATTATTATTATATATATATATATATATATATATATATATATATATATATATATATATATATATATATATATATATATATATATATATATATATATATATATATATATATATATATATATATATATATATATATATATATATATATATATATATATATATATATATGTGTGTGTGTTTACCATTTTATATTTAATAAAATATTTATTAGCATTATTATCTTATCCCCTGCTAATGATCATGATGCACATACTTGCATTACTGCGGGGTAGTGTCAGGAGTGTGGATCATGTCATTATTGGGGGATATCACTATTTGTTTTTTTTTTGTTTACCTCTCATTTCAGAGGGTTCTTATTGTTCCTTCTGTGTGGAACAGATCCAATTTTATTTTTGTCAAATAAACGTGTAAACCCAGCCTTCGTACTCATTTCCAACCATCCTCAACAAGTGGCCCTCATTTGGCAACCACAGATTGTCCAAACTATAGATTGTTGACTTCCTGGAGTGAAGATTTGGCACACAGTGGAACCAGGAACACGCAAGTTGGAACCCTTCTAGTGGATCAACATATTTTTTTTTTTTTTTTTTAAAATTACTTATTTATTAATTTTTAATTTATAATTTTTTTTTTTTTTTTTTTTTTTTTTTTTTTTTTTTTTTTTTTTTTTTTTTTTTTTTTTTTTTTAATTTTATATTTATATATTTATATATATATATATATATATATATATATATATATATATATATATATATATATATATATATATATATATATATATATATATATATATATATATATATATATATATATATATATATATATATATATATATATATATAATTATTGTACGTGATAATGTCGGTTAACGATAACCCCGCGCCTGCTGCATCTCAACCTGCCATTTTTCTTCCTCACTACATCCCAGGGGATGTAGAGCTTTGGCTTCTCCAGTTGGAGACCATTTTCCCAGTATCATATACCTCTGATACTAAGTTTCGAGCCCTTGTACCTCTTCTGCCCCCAGAGGTTCTACGTCAAGTTCAGGATGTTCTCCCTACAGTCCGATTGTCTCCTGATCCGTTCACAGCCATCAAGACAGAGCTGTTGAATAGGGTGGCACCTTCTCGGGAAGAGAGAATTGGACAACTTTTGAGTCGTGAACCGCTTGGAGCCCGCACTCCAGGTCAGCTCATGGCTCATTTGTTGAGCCAATTAGGGTCAGCGCCGTCCGACAATGAGGCCCTTCTCATCCGAGAGCTCTTCCTGAAGAAGTTGCCGGCAGATGCCCAGGGGATACTGGCGGTTACTTCTCCTTCTACACCCCTTCAGGAGGTTGCTGCTATCGCGGATAGGATCCTCCGCACTATCAATCCTTCCCAGGTTTCTATTTCCTCTGCAACTTCTTCTGCACCTCCTGCTGTCTCTTTACCTCTTGCACCTGCTTTCACACCTTCTACTGTCGCTTCTGCTTCTACACTTCCTTCTTCAGGTCTGGCACAGGACTTACACACTCGCGTGGCTTGTTTGGAGTCCAAGATGGATGCGCTCCAAACCTCTCTCAATGCCCTTATCATTTCCATCTCTTCTTCTAACCGCTCTCGCTCTTCTACCCCTTCTGCTCGTTCTGGTGCTCCTCACGGTCGTTCTCCATCCCCTTCTCGCAGAAGGGACTCTCCTTTGTGCTATTATCATAGCACATTTGGAGATCGCGCTCTTAAGTGCAATCAGCCTTGCACTTACCAGGGAAACCTTCCGGCCAGTCGGTGATAGCTGTAGCTGACACTGGCCTTACTTCCCACCCTTCACAGCAACGCCTTCTTCGGATTTTTGACCCTTTATCAGGTCTTAATTATCTTGTCGATACAGGAGCAGAACTTTCCCTCCTGCC
>SEYY01000140.1:0-7500 GCA_009176605.1 Armadillidium nasatum
AAATTGGTCATATATATACTAGGGAAAGTCGGATGCAAAAGTCTTGGTAGCACCAACCCTATATCACCTATCAATATTTTGTTTAGCAATGTGAATTCGAAATAACTAGGTATTACAGTTAGAAGAAAACTTAAGTTTTTGATAATGAATATTTTCAATCTTGCTTCAACCTTCATAAGTTCAATAAAAAAATTGGTGTTGGTATTAGTAAATTTAGAGGTACTGGTATCAATTAAATTTTTTGTATTGCTTCATCCCTTATATATATATATATATATATATATATATATATATATATATATATATATATATATATATATATATATATATATATATATATATTGAACCGACCGAAGCCCCAGCAAACCCCAGCCATATTTACTGACCCCAGCCCTGGCTAAAAATCAAGGAAAACCAGGAAAAAAAAATTAATTTTCAGCCGATTCTCCTGAAATTTTCACAGTATGTACCTTTTTCCTAGTAAAAAAGTCCAATTCTAGCGTTTTCAAGAGTCTATAACTGCTAAAAAGCTTTTTTTTTTTTTTTTTTGGAAATTTGACCCCTTTTCAAATAAATGACGAGGCCAAACCACTTTTTGGAATGATCTGAAATTTGGACTGTATATTCAGAATTCTATGTTCTACAAAAGCTTCTAACAGACTTTTGTTCCCAGATTTATATAAAAAAAAAAATGTTATAAAAAAAAAAAAAAAAAAAAAAAAAAAAAAAAAATTTTTCTTTTTAAATCCACTTTTCCGGACAAAAATTTAAAAAAAAAAACTACAACTATAACTTTTCTTATTTTTGGTGGGTATATAGAGGAGGGATGGGGCAACAAATTTTTCTCTATATTATTCAATGCGATTCGTTGGTTTTGAGATATAGCCTCTCAAAAAAAAAAATTAAATAATTAATTGGTAACATTTTTTTTAAATACAATTTTTTTTCTCTGAAACTATGATTTTTGCAAATTATTTTTCAAGAGCTTATAACTTTTTTTCTGGGCGTGATATCAAAAATCTGTTCCAACTAATGCAAAAAATTGGGGCTAAAAAGATTATTCAGTTAAATTTTCAGCTCATATGGACCAGTGGTTTGACACCGCTATTTATTTTTTTTTTCAACTTTGGGTCCAAATAACTTTCAAACTATTATAGATTCAGAAAAATATTCGAAATCAACTCAGAACTTTCAGGAAGAAATGCATATACCCTGAAAATTCCAGCCCCGGTCAGTCCCTATAAATATATAAATATAAATATAAATATAAATATAAATATATATATATATATATATATATATATATATATATATATATATATATATATATATATATATATATATATATATATATATATAGTCATTTAATATGTTACTAAAAAAAATATTTTTTCCTTTTTTGGGTGAATAAAAAAATAATGGCAACCCAACAACATGAAAGCACTGACAATCTTTAAAGGACTACATCATTGTGCGCTTTTCTGTAAATGATTATTGTGACACTGCATTGAAAGATCTTTTGACGTCATATTGAAAAAAATAATTTTCATTAGCTAAATTTTTTTTTTTTTTAATTTAAGAATTTTTTTTTTTTAACAAAATCATTTATCATTAGTCAACCATAAAAAAAAAAAACAGTCAGATCATTTCATTTTTGTAATTAGGCTAAGTAGAAAAAAAAAAATTAGGTCCACATTACTAAAGTGTTTGTTTAAACTTTAAATTTTTTTTCTCAAATTATATAAATTTAAGATAACTTTACTTTCTCATATGCATTGGTCTACAAATAATAAGATTCAAATTAAAAAAAAAAAAAAATGCTCAGCTGAACTAGTCAAAGTAGTTTATTAGATCTATTAAACTAGTTCAACTTTTGGTATGCTTAATAGACAAAAACATTTTCTATGCTTCAATTTACCCAAGTTTTTTGATTTCAGATCATTTGCTCTTTATAGTTTCAATAAAAAAAATAAGTTGAACTAAAGTATTACCAATTTCAAAAACAATGGATAATGAATGGACTACCACTTTTGCACTAAAAGTATCTATGTATATTTTATAAAAAAAAATTTAGTTTTCATATTTTTTTATGAGAAATTTTTTTCCACGTTAGACTTCATGTAATGCAATTGTAAATTTTATATTTGCATTTTCAATTGCATAAAGATACAAGCTGAGTATAGGGAACAAAAAATATTAAATCATTTAAAATTTAAAATTGGGAGAAGAAATTTAAAGTAAAGGACAAATTTGCCTTTTTTTTTTTTTTTTTTGCCTGGGACAGTCTTGATAGGTATGGTTTCTATATTTTCTTGTTTTCTTAGACATCTGCCACAAAATTACCAAGAATCAATAATTATGAAACACTAAACCTGGATCTAAAAATTTACTCAATAGTCAATTTATCTACAAGTAAATCTTTAAAAAGGTATCGATTATACAAAATTGAGTAGTAAACTACCTTATAACAAAGATCTAGGCCTACGTAGTTCTAAAACTTTAAACAAGTTGTTAGTCTAGGTCTAGAATGTCTTTGTATGAAACCTAAATAGGTAAACGTATTTAAAAATCTGATGGGAGCCTTGTTGGATAGCATCTTTAATAAAAGTACAAATAAGCGGCCTTGATGAGACATTGCAAATTTAAACTGCCTCAAATGTACTCATGTTTAAACTAATAAAGAGGCTTAAGTATAAAATAATTATATTTATTGTTTCTTTATCCTCTTCATTTAAGATTTACATATATTAAAAATTTATTAAATTCAAAAATTATAAACCTTATATCCATCCGGATTTTAACAGCGGCTTAGGCCTAGTTAATAAATAGCAACGCTTGCCTTTAAAATTATAGCAAGTGGCACAGCACAGGATTGAATTTTTGCCTAACCAACAAGAAATTTTAATTCAAAAACATTGTTCTGACACAAATGTTTACAATATAATAAGGTAAACTTTGCTATCGCTTTCAAATTACTATTAATAACCATAACCAAATTAAAGAGAAGGGTGTGCATTATTAAGTTCTTCTATTTACTAAATAATTTGAGTATTTGCAAGTGTGTCTAGTAGACAAATTGGGGTTTATGCTATTGGTAGGTGTGTATGTTATGTGTTGTAATCTTGAAGGCTGGGATATCAACAACATTAAAAGTTGTATACTTTATTAGGAAGCTTGCTTCTTCCGACAAACCAATGTAAGAAAAAATATGAAAAAGTGAGGAAGGAACCCAACTTGGAAATGTATAGGTGCGTCTTGTGGTTAACAGGTTGCCAGATTTTTTCAAGGTAGCTAAATCTGGCACCTGCCGAGAGCTCCCTTTATACTGTTATATATATATATATATATATATATATATATATATATATATATATATATATATATATATATATATATATATATATATATATATATATATATATATATATATATATATATATATATATATATATATATATATATATATATATATATATATATATATATATATATATATATATATATATATATATATATATATATATATATATATATATATATATATATATATATATATATATATATATATATATATATATATATATATATATATATATATATATATATATATATATATATATATATATATATATATATATTCACAATACACTGACATAATGTTCAAATGAAACTTAAAAAAGATTTAAGGTCTTGATACCATTTCTAAATATTTCAGAAACTGAAGGCCCCATATATCCAGCTGAAACCTCTGGAGGAGAAGTTGGAACAAACCTTGGATAGCTGGGCTGCAGTAAATGTTCACCACAGTACCCCTCTCACTAGGAACCTGTTTCCGAGTGAATACCAGGAGGTCTGGGTGGACTTGTTTATTAAGTATAATACCCCATTAGCCAAGCTCAGCGGACGTGGAGAGGTTGTTTAGTCAAGGCTCTGACATTCTAAGACCAAAGAGGGCAGCCATGGCATTCAGTAATTTTGAAAAATTTATCTTTATAAAAGGAAATATGACCCTATTTAGAATGCAAGAGGAGAGCTACGAGGAGGAAGAGATCATAGATAATTGAATAAATAAGATTAAAATCTTTCTCATTTTTTGTTATATATATTTGCATCTTTCAAAAATAAATATAAAAAAATAAAAAAAAAAAAATATTTGCGCTTTTTTTTTTTTTTTTACGCTCCTAAATTTGGGCTTTAAAATTTTTTTTAAACGGGCAAAATTTTTGAAAAAAAAAAATGTGCGCTTTTGCGCTTGCGCTCTAAGTTTTTCCAATTTGCGCTATAAAGTTTAAAATTTGCGCGCCCACCTCTATATATATATATATATATATATATATATATATATATATATATATATATATATATATATATATATATATATATATATATATATATATATATATATATATATATATATATATATATATATATATATATATATATATATATATATATATATATATATATATATATATATATATATATATATATATATATATATATATATATATATATATATATATATATATATATATATATATATATATATATATATATATATATATATATATATATATATATATATATATATATATATATATATATATATATATATATATATATATATATATATATATATATATATATATATATATATATATATATATATATATATATATATATATATATATATATATATATATATATATATATATATATATATATATATATATATATATATATATATATATATATATATATATATATATATATATATATATATTGGGTGGTTAAATTTTAAGGGCCGATGTTGATTTTGAATAAAACACAAATTACTTAGGAATTTATTGTCATTTCTTTTTATTATGATAATATGGTATGGTTCAATTATGTATGGAACAAAATATCGGCCAAATGGCCGCCGCGACCTCGGCGGCACACCTCCATCCGATGGTCCAAATTTTCGATGACGCTGAGGCATAATTGGGGTTCTATGCCGTTAATGTGCCGAATTATCTCATCCTTTAGCTCTTGAATTGTTGCTGGCTTATCGACGTACACCTTTTCTTTCAAATAACCCCAAAGAAAGAAGTCCAACGGTGTCAAATCACATGATCTTGGCGGCCAATTGACATCGCCACCACGTGAGATAACACGGCCATTGAATTTGTCGCGCAAAATAGCCATTGTTTCGTTAGCTGTGTGGCAAGTGGCACCGTCCTGTTGAAACCACATATCGTCCACATCCATACCTTCCAATTCGTGCCATAAAAAGTTCGTTATCATCTCACGATAGCGAACACCATTCACAGTAACTGCCTGACCGGCCTCATTTTGGAAAAAATACGGCCCGATGATGCCGCCAGCCCATAAACCACACCAAACAGTCACTCTTTGTGGGTGCATTGGTTTTTCGACAATCACTCTTGAATTAGCATTCACCCAAATGCGGCAATTCTGCTTATTGACGAATCCACTGAGGTGAAAATGTGCCTCATCACTGAAGATGATTTTCCTCGAAAATTGATCATCCACTGTTGCCATTTCTTGCCACCATTCTGACCATTGACGACGTTTTGTATGGTCAAGAGGCTTTAGTTCTTGAGTCAATTGCACCTTGTAAGCGTTTAAATGCAAGTCTTTATGCATAATGTTCATCAACGACGAGCGTGAGAGGTGCAATTGTTGGGCACGACGACGAGTTGAAGTGGATGGCTCCTCAGCCACACTATCGCGAACAGCAGCAATATTTTCTGCAGTACGAGCTGTACGAGCATGCACTGGTCTTTTCAAATCTCCTACAGACCCGGTTTGCTCAAATTTTTTCACGATTTTTCCGATTGTACGCACATTTGGACGATTAAATTGACCAAAAAAATCACGAAGTGCACGATATGCATTTTGATTTGAACGCCCATTTTCATAATAAGCCTGAATAACTTTAACACGTTGCTCCATTGTGTATCTTTCCATGGTTCAAATTGAGTAAGTCTGAAATTGAAAAAGTCAAATGAAATGCAGTAAAAAACTTGACGTTTAGGTGTGGTTCACATTCAACATCGGCCCATACAATTTAACCACCCTTTATATATTAAGGCTAATAAGAAAATGAAAAGACTAGTGTAAATCCTCTAATAGAGGGGGGCTGTTCCCCCCGAAAATATATTTTAGTTACGCCCATGCCTAGAGCTTCACTCCTTAAAGGTCTATCTATTCTTTTTTCCCGCGAAGTAGCTACACGCTTTAGTTGCTCATTATAGATAGCAGTGAAGGTATCTGGAGGAACTCTCGCTACAGGAATAGCATCTTTAATTGACCTTGGAACCTCTGGAGGAAGCTGGCAAAGCAGTACCTTATATTTCTCTTCAGAAGCATAAGAGGCTGGGAGCACTGTTCCAACTGCAATAACCAAAGTCCAAAATCTTCTGGAATGTAATTTGGAAGATAGGGCATATATTGATGGGAGTTTTGGCTAGGGGAGAGTTAAGGTTAGAGTCTGGTGTTATATGGACAACAATTAAATAAGCAAAAATGATATCAAATATAGGTTCTTGCAAAAATTAACAATAATAATATAAATTATAGAAAAAATAAAATGGTATTGCTTGATGAATCGTCTTCAGTTCCACCTCTTTCTCACTCCATTAGAAGATGTCACCAACCTTTAGTGTTAAGTTGACCTTCTGTGAGAGTGTGGTTATGATTTCTAGTAACACTTTAGGGTAGTATATGACGAAAGTTGGTTATCTTCTTTATTAACAAATAAATGCAAGGCGTAGAACTAGAAGACAATAATGATAATGACAAGAACCTAACTACCAATGTCTCTGCGCAGTTGCAATTGATGGAAAAATCAACCGCAAGAATGGCTACAGTTGACGTGACCAATTGATGCTCGAGGATATGCTATTTCCGAATAATAAATCAAAAGCTGTGCATCCAGTAGAAGCTCCAGTGGATGGTGATAATGTTTGCAATGCTACATTATCCAATTAATATACACAATTGGATAATACAATAAAAATAATAGAGACGTTGTACTAGGATCGTGTGCTTGAAAAATGATTGCATAAGAACATTTATTCACAGTAAACTTTCTGTCGGCGTTCCCCAAGTTAGAAAGAGAAGAAAATAATAGACCATCGCGTGATGAATGTTGGATCACTTAGTGTCTACTTCAAACTTAATGCATCATTCGTCTTTGTAACTCTTCTTGGAGCTCCTCTCTTCATCTTGTTCCCAGGGCCACTCCTGGTGATTGGAATCTATGAGGGTATTATCTCTCCTTGAAGGGCGTTCAGACACTTTTTTGCTGATTTTTATTTTCTGAGATAAAATTTTTACTGTATAAAGTACAAAAAAAAAAAATTTGGAATCGCTCCATTATTGTGCGAGATACGCATTTGCGAATTCTTGTCCAATTTCTGGTATTTTTATAGATTCGGAGACACACCCCTTCACTTTGTTCGGTATAACTTTTTTTTTTCTTGACCGAACTTA
>SEYY01000140.1:12500-32500 GCA_009176605.1 Armadillidium nasatum
AATACAGAATGGTGTATTGTGGGATTAAAAACTTTGTCAAAATAATAAAAAAAAAATTCCCTAAGAAATAAAACCAAGAAAAAGACTCAGTAAAGGAAAGATATTACACGGTATTTCCGCAAAGATTTCCCGTACAAAGATTTTAGAAAGGAGTCGAGTGGAGGAAGACCGAAATCAACATTAAACATAAAAATACACATTTGAATTTAAAAGTAACATTTATGTTGATTTTTGATAATTTGAATTTAAGAGTGACATTTATGTTGTTTTTTTTTTTTTTTTTGATTATTCAAAAGCCTTTGAATTTTAAATGTATATAAATTATATCTCATAATTCCTGAATTTACGAAGAACTTCTGATCGGTCGCTTTCCCATCCTTCTGCTGCTCTACCGACGGAGGCAAAGTCACTGCTACGCCTTTGCTGACGTTTCGCTGATCCATCTGGGTCATCTGAAGAACAAGGTTCCAACATCCGATCCTTAGTTTGGGGAGTGGCCCAGTGAAGAGTCTGTATATATATATATATATATATATATATATATATATATATATATATATATATATATATATATATATATATATATATATATATATATATATATATATATATATATATATATATATATATATATATATATATATATCCTCTGGTGGACAAAGAAAGGGACCTAGCAATATCCATCTGAGTTGGGAAATCCTACAAGATGGAAAATGGAAAATTAAAGGTCGTCATGTCCTGATACACGGCGTTTGAAATGGGTAAGTTAAAACAAGTTGGGGAAAATAGATAAAGGGAGTGTGCTCTAAACTTTTTCAGTTGAGTACATGGGTGGATGCTCATGCAAAAACGGGTGACGAAGAGGAAGAAGAGCAGGTACCGATTCCAGAGATAGTGGTTACGCCTGAAGAGCTGAAGAGATGGAGCAAATTATTGACCCAGAGGTTCTGTTGACAAAACCTCGCCAGCTGGAAAATCTGCTTGAATAACATGATGCCCTTAGCCTACTTAAACATCGCCGTTGCATTTCCCACACATTAAACATCTTGGCTACTAGGGATGTTTCGAAAGTTCCTCGCTGGTCCTTTGGTGCCATGGATCCATTTAATAAGACATTTGTCAAAGCACAGGCATTGTGGAATGGCCAAAATAGGAAAACTACAAATGCTGCGAGAATCAAGAAGGAAGTTGGGAACAAAGCTTAAAACACCAAGTATTACTTCGCTGGAACTCCCTATACGATTCTATGAAAGACCTGCTTAAGAACCTTGATGGTAGCATGACACAAATCAACAACATTTGTATGGAACAAAAGCCTTGTCTTCCAATATTTAATAAAACTGATAAAGAGGTAATTGCTGAGTACATCGAAATAATGACGCCTACTGCTGTTAGGCTAGATATGTTGCAGGATGAGAAGAATGCGTACGCGTGGGAGTTCTATTGCCTAACCTCTTCCTCCTCAACGACAGTCTCGTGGAATTGCAACGAAAGGTTAAAAAACTTAACTATGCCAAAAAGCTTAGTCAACTACTTACTAAAGCAGCCAAAGCCAAACAAAGGGAAAGAAAAGGGATTTGAACCGAGGTTCAGCAAGATTTTTGATGATTGTGATTTGCTTATGGCAACAGCTCTGCACCCTCACTTCAAACTCGGAGTGGTACATAGGTTAAATGAGGGGAAGTATCCAGCTGTCAAGACGAGGATATTGGAGGAAATAAAGGCTTATTTAAAATTTTGATTTTTTCCTGATCTGATATACTTGTATTTGATAAATAATTACCTACATCTAAATTATCTATATTATTACTGCTAGGAAGTATAACGTGGGGGTCGTTTACATCTTTCTCATTTTCATAATTTATGTTATTTTTAGCACAAGAAGCTGCCACATCAGTCCTTTTCACTTTCTTAAAACCAAAATCAAGGAGAGAATTTAGACGTTTGTTTGCCATTTAAATATTGCTTTTTGCTCTACTAAAATAATTAACTAAACTCTTTAAGTATTTGATCAGATTTATTCAGTAAAAGGTTTTTAAGCAAATAGTGTGAAAATCACTGAAACTGAACAACACAATCTCTAAAAAAGCATCACTTTGCAAAAAGAAAAAAAAAAGTTTTGCACATGTGAACTCATATAGATCTAATTACTTCGGTAATAACTGAAAACTTAACATAAGACGCGTTTCAGCAAATAAATTCAAAGAAAATTTTCATTAGGAATATTAATATCGATTCTGTAGGATTTTTAATATTTATAATTTATTTATCAATAAATTATATATATTAAATTGTTAATTTAAGAGAAATAGCATTTGTAAAGTTATAAAAATCCTGTTACGCCCACCAGGGAAACCCCTACCGAACTTCACACGATTTGTAATCAGTCATCAAATTTTGACATTTGCTTAATAGAACACACACACACACACACACACACACATATATATATATATATATATATATATATATATATATATATATATATATATATATATATATATATATATATATATATATATATATTATATGCAACGATTAATTTCGGGGGGGTTAGAACCCCCTCAACCCCCCCCTGGATACGGCCCTGTATATATATATATATATATATATATATATATATATATATATATATATATATATATATATATATATATATATATATATATATATATATATATATATATATATATATATAATTTGAGAGGAAGGAGAGTGAAACTCATTAAGCCACACTTGAAAGAGAGACAAGGGCCAAGTCTCAAAAACAAACTCTAATTATTTTTTTAACGAGAAATTCTAAGATAAATATTTCCTCTCTCCCTCTCTCTCTCTCTCTCACACACACACACACACACATACACTATATATATATATATATATATATATATATATATATATATATATATATATATATATATATATATATATATATATATATATATATATATATATATATATATATATATATATATATATATATATATATATATATATGATGAGACGATTAATCGTCATTGTCATATTTTTCCCTAATCGTTATTGGCATATTATTTCTCAATCGTCATCGTCAAATTATTTGCCGATTATTTTGCCTATTAATTTACATATACTGGCTTATAAATATCTCTCGGGGGCAAATATGTACTCCAAGATTGGAGAAAAGATTGCTTTTGGATCACAATTTAAGAGCTCTAAATTTAAAGTACTCTAATTTTCCATACTTGTCCAAGTTCTCACATATTAAAAAATTTTAAAATCACTGTTCCGTCCCACTCATTTTCGACCCCAGATATACGCTTATAAATATCAGAGCACTCGTCATAAGTTAATAAAATTTTCATAAGAACATCTTCAATGAGTTCGTAAATCATTTGAATGACAATGAACTCCGTACTGGTTATTTTCAGCAGGATGACGTCGCTTGCCACACGTCCAACGTCAGCATGTATAAAACTGAGTCCTTCTTTGAAGATCGGGTCATTTCCATGGGACTTTGGCCATTAAGATCGCCTGATCTTACCCAGACGGATTTCTTAGTATAGGGCAAGCTTTAAAAAAGGAAAAGTCGATCGCAACAAGTTAGGTACTCTCATTTAACTGAAATACAGCATTCGACAGTAAATTGACGCTGCAACTCCCAATATGTTGGCAGCAACTTTCTGTCCATGGAAAAGCGTGTGCAGGCATGCCTTGATGCTGATGGCTATAACTTCCAACCTTTGTTGTGATGTCAACACGATTCTCACACACCAAGGTTAATTCGTGGAAAATTTTAGTAACTTATGACCATTACTTTGGTATCTATAAGTATATGTAAATTGTAAAGGGAAGGTATACCTGACTTTTATCTTTGAAGACATGTCAAAAGTATGGTGAAACTTCAGTTACCTCTAGAGCTCAACTGATTGCCCGAATCAATGATGCATTTCACCACATAGTCAGAATCCTGCCATGCTCGACAGAGTTGGACGATCGTTGCTGCGACGATATCCAGAATAGAATGAGGCGCAGGGCAGACTGTTTGAACACACATTGTAATGTAAACATGCCTTCCAATAAAATTATTGTGTACAACTGTTTCTATTCTATTTCCTAACCGTGCGGGCGAGCACACAAACCTATGCGCATAACACCGAAACAACGCGCATGGGATATATAGTCCTTAACATATGATTTCTCAGCATGTATGACCTATCGGTTCTTCAAGTTTGTCGGCAAGGTCCTGTAACACACACACACACACACACTCTCTCTCTCTCTTAAAACAATCGAACTGTTTTGACTTTGTTCTATGTCCTTTAGCACTTCGGTAAAGTTTTTAGTTTCGTGTTAGACACACGGAAAGCTTTAGGGCTTTCGGTAGTTTTGGCACAAATTTTTGATTATCAAGCCAAGCCTAACGTAGCCTTTCCGAATTTGCTAAAGCCTACTTCCTGATATATTTATTTCTTTCCCGTTCATCCTACATAAGGTGAATTTATTAAAAGTGGCGCATCATTATTTCTATTCTAGTTTTAACGTTTTCTACTGTTTATTTTTGACCTATTTATTACGTCATCTTCAATTCGATGGCGATGTCTCCACGTTGTGGTACTATTAGGTAAAATAAAATTAAAAGTATACATTAAAAGTATACAAGTATGAGCAGATTTAAAAAAAAAACAAAAAACAAAACAAAAGTTAGACGTATTTCCACAGGTTTTTACACAGATTTTCCTGCTAAACTCAAGTTCTGGTATATATATATATATATATATATATATATATATATATATATATATATATATATATATATATATATATATATATATATATATATATATATATATATATATATATATATATATATATATATATATATATATATATATATATATATATATATATATATATATATATATATATATATATATATATATATATATATATATATATATATATATATATATATATATATATATATATATAGTGTTCGTCCAAATATTAGATTCGGAGAATCACATGATACTGCTGGTTTTACAAATTACTGTATTGCTATTTTTCCGCAATATATAATTCCTAAATTTAAGTATACAAATTACATTGAAAAAAAAAAAAAAAGTCTATTTGACATATGCGCCTGGAGGGGTGGGGAGAGGTCTAGACATTTTTCCCTCCCCTAATTCCTGGGGATTTTTAAAAACTAAATAATTGTTGCATTCTTGCCTAAAGTCAACCATTTATCATGATTGACTAAAATGGATAATGATGACTCGGTGTTCGCAGAGGGAAAAAGAAAGAAATAAAAAATTGACTGATGATGCTCTAACCAAGTTACGAAAGGAAAGAAAAAGATAAATTTTTGTTTTCAAACAAAACATTAATTAAAAACTAAAATATAAAATGAAAAATATTAATTATCCCCTTGTCTGGCGCCTCGATCAAATAAATCTATTTAATGGATTTTCAAAGGTCTTTTTCTCGCATCGCTACACTAGATTCTCTACGGAAAATTTTGCGATTTTTTGCGATTTTTGCGATTTTTTTTTCGCTTCTTTTTTTTACAAAAATTTATTAATTTTTTTTCAAAACAAACTTTTGTTCAGTTATCAGAAAAAATAATTGTAAGCTACAGATATTAATTGTTCTATACATTTTACATTACAAAAATAATAAATAAATAAATTAAAAAAAATAGAAATTAAACGAAAAAAAAAATATTTTTGTTACTTTACGACACCTAATTACAGCATATATATATATATATATATATATATATATATATATATATATATATATATATATATATATATATATATATATATATATATATATATATATATATATATATATATATATATATATATATATATATATATATATATATATATAGTGTGTGTGTTTGTGTTCGTAAAAAATATTGAGTTAATTGAGTTACTAATATGAGTATTCCAAATTTTCAACTTAATAGTTTTGCTTTACTTTTACCAATTTACGACAAAATTTGTTATATTTTAATTCAACAGACTATTTGAAATTCAAAGACCTTCAGCTCCCCAAAATCGACGGTCTTTCCTCTCCTACTTTCTCTTAAGTCAAATTTTTTTTTTTTTTTTGTTTTTTTTGTGAAAGTCAATGTTCCCCAAAGCAAATTACTTTTCTCTGCTCCTGTGATAGTTATTGAACTTGCGTATCAAATCTCTATCCACAGCAACTTTAAGAAATTGGAGCAAATTCTAACTCGTATCCGTAATCGTCTTGGAGGTTATCCTATCACACTAAGACTCTTTTCTAAACTCTTAAACCCCCGCGATTTACTGTTACAATTTTCACTTCTTTGGTTTCTTCTCATCAACTTCTACTTTACAGTATCCCATTTTACATATTCAAAGCTTCGGCAAGAGCCGCCTCAGCCTTTGGCGAAGAGACGTTCTTTAGAATTTTTGTGAAGTAAACTGGCGGACATGTGGTCACACTTCTTTGACTTTCCTTACAATAATTCCTGCTTCAGCGAGAAAGATCTCTCGAAGAGTACTGCAGGGCGCATGATCGATATTTTTCTCTCTATGGAGTGGTACGTTCTATTTTCTTTCACTTCAACAAACCTTTATTTAAGTTTATTTGTTCTCGTATTTTTCACTGCAAGGATGATACTGTCACGAAATGCCGTGTCTTCAAGCTCCAGGAACTCGTCCAACTTACAATTCATAACGATAATGAGCTAAAAATTACTTTAGAAAATGTCAACTCTAAATGTGCTTCGTTCTCTTTCCCTCCTCGGCAGTCTTACATTCTGCTAAAGTGAGATTTTTTCTAATACATCTGCTTTTAGTTTCACTTTAGACTTTGCCTTGGTAAACTTCTTCGTCCATGACTATTCACTTTGACCTTATCTTTCTGCAGGAAATTAAGATAACCCAGTACGGCTTCTGTCAAGTGGATCAGTATTATCAAAAAACTAGTTCAACATTTCGGTGAATCTTTTGTTGTTGCGTTGGGCATTTCGAAAGCTTCAGATGTACTCTGATACAAAACTTTGAATTCTAATTTCCATCTTTCGGTATCTATCCTTCCTTCGGATTTTTGTTCAGTTCGTTCAATATAGCAACTGCTGTACGGCCACAGTTCATCGTAGAAATCTATTGTTAATGGAATTTCGAAGGTATTCTGTTCAATCATCTATTTTTCATTAATGACTTTCTATCTGTTATTTCATCACCAATAGACAATCATATTTTGAAGATCGTAGGAAGATGACCTTGAAACTACTGACTTTTGATCTCTCTCGTATTTCTAACTCGGAGATAAAAATCTATTTTTTTTTCAGTGCATCAGAAATATAATTCCTTCATCTATCTACTCAACATAATCTTTCACAGCTTTAAAAAACATGTTCTAATCTTCATATGTCTTCAATAATCTTGGTTTTTCCTTTCCTCATAAACTTTCTTGGAAACATTACAATGTTCCTCTTACAAAACTAGCTTCTAACAGGTTTAAGTGTTCTGATGAGACATCTGCGTTTTTTCACATCACTTCAATTGTTTGTTCTGTCTAGGGATGTTATCCATCCATGAACGGAGTTTGCAACACAAACTGGGGCAATTCCATTCATATATCTCTTCTGGAAAGTGTAAAGGCTCTTCCTATGTCTTGTACTTATCGTCTTAATTAATAACCCTCTCGCTTTCACAGACTTTATTCAGTCCCCTTTCTGAACAGTTAAGTCTACCTATTTTATCACTATGCTATTAAAACCGACAATTCTTTTTTGAACTTTCTGATCGTATGGTCCTCATTTGAAGCGAGTACGCGTAATTTAACTCCCCACACAGTTTTCCAAGTTTCATTTTCTGTTCAAGCTATCTGACCCCATACTTAACCGCTATGCTCATACCTTCATGTGTTCTATAGATGAAGTTTAGAACATTCCCTCTTTCATTTCCCACTTTCCTTGGCATACATACAAAAGCCGTGTACCTTGACATGTCGGTCAATGACCGGGTAGACAGGTTTTGACTCTCCTCAATTCTGGTGTCGGCCAATGTACTTTTTCCATGAGAACTATATATATATATATATATATATATATATATATATATATATATATATATATATATATATATATATATATATATATATATATATATATATATATATATATATATATATATATATATATATATATATATATATATATATAAACGAGTATTTTAATATTGATTCCTACTGGTGTAATCCAGTTATGGAAATCATTATTATATGAGTAAAACTTTTTAAATAAACAAGATGCCTAATTGACGGTTTGTATATTTTTTTCCACAACTTAAATTGAAAATAAGAAAAAAGAAAAAGAAAAAGAAAGTTATTCTCTCCTCCCACACACACACACACACACACACACACATATATATATATATATATATATATATATATATATATATATATATATATATATATATATATATATATATATATATATATATATATATATATATATATATATATATATATATATATATATATTAGTGATGGTACGATTACGAATTTTTTTACGATGACGATGAAACTGAAAAATAAATTTTAAAAAATTTCATAATTTTAATAAATTTAAATAATTTTATAATAAAGAAGAATTAAATTGTCTTTTATTTAGTGAAATTTATACCCAAAGATGTATAATGCATACTTATTATAGAAGTATAGGTATGAGTAGTATATGTAGCGGCTTTCGGCAGATGCCAGATTTAGCTACCACGAAAAAATCTGGCAACCTAAGCCTAACTGATTTGATTACAGCAAAATAATAATCTTTCTATAGTGTTTCATCTTTAACAACCTTAAATAGGACCATCATTTCAATCTTATGAAGGAGAGACGCCTCCAGCTCTCGGAGAGTGCGGATCGTTCGCTCTGAATCTGGTGGTGGCCTGAAGGGGAGTATTTTGTCTGCCTGGAGGGACGGCATATGCTCTCGTTGGTGAGGTCCGCTCTCAGAAACAAAAAAAAAAAATCTTATGAAGAGTATTAATTCAACTCACCAACAACACACCTATGCCCATCTATAAATAAGTAAAACTTACGCTTTTTAGAAGCTTAAAAACTTAACTATTACAAAAACATTTACCAATATAGCAGTTTCATAATGTTAACCCTCTCGCTGCGTGGCACGAACATTGTTAGTGATCTAAAAGTTAGGTCACAGACGAAGCACTAACACTGTTAGTAAACAATAATGTTAAATTTTGAAAGGCTTATATTAAGGCTCTAAGATGTATACAAACATTGAGCTAATACCCCTATAAAACATATGAACAAGAAAAACTTTAGCTTTTTCAGTAGCTTAAAATACCTGACAAACAAGTTTTTTTTTTTTTTAAGTTCACGTCTCACGGGTATTTCCCTATTCGAGGAGAGGAAATTTTCTAGATAGTATATACCTAGGATCCCAAAGTGGAATCGAACCGGCGCCCTCAAGCACGCGAGTCAATCACTCTACCGTTTGAGCCACGGTAGACGGCTTATTAGTTACATATAAAGTTACAAGTTGCATAATAAACGAATAACAAAATACAAATATTTTCCATTAAACGCGAATGCACAGAGTTATTTGCATGTTTTACTTATTTACATGTTTACATGATATCTTCTTCGAAAACACACAACTCAAACCTTCATCTGTTCTTAATATTCTCGGTGTATCTTTTTCTCGTGATCTTTCTTGGAAAGATCACATTACTTCTCTTTCTAAACAAGCTTCTAAGAGGTTGGGTGTTCTGAGGCGCCTTCAGAATTACTTCACGCCACCCCAGTTGCTTGCCCTCTATGGGAGTGTTGTTCGCCCCTGTATGGAGTATGCTTCGCACATCTGGGGTAGTTCCACACATACAGCTCTCCTAGAGAAGGTGGAGTCTAGGGCTTTTCGTCTCATCAACTCTCCTGCTCTTACTAACTCTCTTCAATCTCTTTCTGCCCGTCGAATTGTTGCGCCACTCTCTCTTTACTATCGCTTTACAACGGACACTGCTCTTCTGAACTCTCTCGTCGCATACCTCCTCCATTGAGAAGAGCTCGTGCGACACGCCTTTCTTCACAGTCTCATCTTTTTCTCTGTCCAACTCTCCCACCCCAGACTTAACCGCTATGCTCAATCTTACATATACTCTACCGGTAATGTCTGGAACACACTCCCTTTATCTGTTTTCCTAACTTCCTTTGACTTGCATACTTTCAAACGCCGTGTATCTGGAAACGTCGGCCACCATCGACAAGGATAGATCTTTCCCAACTCCGGTGGAATTTGGTAGGCCTCTGGCCTTTGCCCACCGGAGGAGATAAAAAAAAAAAATATAGAAATTCCAATAGGTGTAACCTTTGTGCATACATAAGTCAAACTTTATTAAAGCCGTAAGCTATTTCCTTTATGAGATTCATGTCATTACCAATACGATTTCGACTATATGCCGAAAAACATGTGACCTACGTAGTTTCCACTAATGGATATAGAGTCCCATAAAACCTACAACAAAACATGGGGACATTTTTTTATGGGCTGTACAAAGGTTTCTCTTACATTTTTCCTGTAATAAACAAACTAACGTAACCTAACCTTGCACTAGTTTGTCTCTGCTTCTTTAACTTTCTTTAAAATTATGCTGTTTCTCAGACATTTTACATTTCTTAACTACCCTCTATAGTTTCATTTCAACCTGACTGAACATAATATTATTATTTAGAATATCTAAAAACAAAGTGGTTTCTTGTAGTAACCACCACTCGTTTAGATGTTTTTCTCATACTTCATTTTCATAACGTTTTCAAATTAACATATCCTAACCTTGCATTTGTATGTCTCGTGGTTTGCGGCTCTCTTAATAAAGTAAACTAAATTTTGTTTTCTGTCCATGTTTAGGTGTGTCATTGATAGAACTTAAACTTCATATTCATGACTAGTACCATCTTTCTCAACGTATCACTATAACCACCTCTAACTTCTGATAATTTTCATATTCCTAGTTATCAATGTTAGTTGCTACTTAATCACTTTTTTTTTTGTTCCACCTTGCATTCAAGTTCTTAAAAATAAAGATTATTTCATGAAGGTCAGTCCATTATTAACTTTATATATCATGTTAACTTTATCATACCTTATTGAGAATGCTGTATACAACATTTTTCAAGCTAACGTTGCATAACTATGTCTTACGTAGCTTTGACTAAAGTAATAAAAGATTAGTAACTTAAAATCACCTAAAATATTCTTAACTAAGAAACCCATATTTAACCTAAAAACATAACAAAACAGTGCTAAGCTATGGGACAGATAGGACACCTTATAGAGGCGGGGCTCCAAGAGGCTCTGCCCCCTGGGGTCTCACCCCGCTCGATGGGGAAGTACTCTGGACCCTCTGGTGTCCCAGGGTCGTCGACGATATCCCTCTGTTACTACTTATATATATATATATATATATATATATATATATATATATATATATATATATATATATATATATATATATATATATATATATATATATATATATATATATATATATATATATATATATATATATATATATATATATATATATATATATATATATATATATATAGTATATATATAGTGTGTATATGTTAAAGAAGACTTACGGTGGTCATGGAAGCAGCCGCGTTGCTCCATTGATCAAAGGGAATGGCTAAACCGCTCTCTCTCCACTTATCGTAATTGGCTCTTTTTTTGGGGTCGCACAATACGTCTCTTGCAGTCTGCACAAAATAATATATATATATATATATATATATATATATATATATATATATATATATATATATATATATATATATATATATATATATATATATATATATATATATATATTTATTTATATTTTTTTTTTTTACAGAAACGCCACCACTCAATGGGCAGAGCCCTTTTCATGGAGGGGGCACACACACAGGAAGAAAATATCTAAGCATATATATATATATATATATATATATATATATATATATATATATATATATATATATATATATATATATATATATATATATATATATATATATATATATATATATATATATATATGGTTATTTTTTTAATGAAAATGCATTCACATAGCAAAGATCAAAATGGAAACTAAAGAAAAGATTTTTTTAAGAATGAATTTGAATTCTGAAAGTCTTCAAATCGGAAAATAAGAAATTTGTGCAACGCTTTATTAAATGTTTTTTACATATCCATCGTAAATGCTTACCATAAGCCTAATACCAAAGTGTCAGCTCACTAAGTGTTAATAAGAGTTGTAGAAATTCCGTAAGCTATGATGGCGATTGGAGGTAATTGAAGTGGTGAAGTAAAAAAAAATCTTTTGGTTTGGAGATAAAATCAAAAGCTACTAATGATAGAACAAATGAACAAACTTTCGGAGGGTTGTGTGACTTGTATCTCTGGCTTCCTCAACTAGTTTTTGAATGGGCCAACGCTTCCAGAAGCAAATGTGCAATAAAGATATTAAATTAAAAGAAACAGTTTACCAATTCAAGGCTCAAGTCCTGAAATACATGTCCGAAGTGGTATACCATTCTGATTTCTGAACCATTCGACTATGCTTTAAGTATAATAGATATCCACCAGAGGTGAGAAAAACAAAGTCAAGAAGATGATCAAAGAAACCCAGAAAGAAAAGAATTTAACAGAACAAGGAGAAGCATTAGAAATTAAGAAAAGATATGGTATGTTGAGGTTCATTTCCCTGGCGATCAGGGATACGGGTAGTAAGCTTCACAATCTGTTCAAGATTGTTCAGGTTAGAGATGTGAAAGATGAGTTTCCAGCTGTTTCTTGAGAACTTAAAAGAAAATCACTGCGGTGCAGAATATTAAAATTATCCAAAATGATCTCAGAGAAAAAAAGAAGAAAGAATTGGCCCTATTTTTGACTTTAACAGTACAAGAACTTACAATAGTTGATAAAATTAGGAAAAACATAAAAAGAACAAATGAATGTACTGGAAAATTGGCAAGAGAGCTAAGCCACCACCAAATTAGAAACAAGAAAACAATTAACACATCTTCAACTCCCACCTATGTAAGAAAATTATGGAGAGAGAAAATAAGAGGGAACAGAGTAAGGTTGAGATGCTATATATATATATATATATATATATATATATATATATATATATATATATATATATATATATATATATATATATATATATATATATATATATATATATATATATATATATATATATATATATATATATATATATATATATATATATATATATATATATATATATATATATATATATATATATATATATATATATATATATATATATATATATATATATATATATATATATATATATATATATATATATATATTGAAAAGGCAAAGAGCTTGTTTTTTAATTTATTTGGTGTGTCAAAGCTTTGGTAAAAAGCTCTTCATAAAGCAATTTCCTTTTCAAACTCTTTCATCAAAGATCACATTTTTTGAGTATCTCTTTAAAAGCACTTATGAATTGTACGTTCCTCAATTTCCTGTGTTTCATCCATAAAATACTCTCCACCTTCCTCTTATTACTCCAATATATATATATATATATATATATATATATATATATATATATATATATATATATATATATATATATATATATATATATATATATATATATATATATATATATATATATATATATATATATATATATATATATATATATATATATATATATATATATATATAGGCTAGGGTCCAAGTACAGGTATTTGTACTTATGTACAAATTTTGGAGTACTTGTACTTGAGCCAAATGTTATTTGCAAAAAATCAAGTACTTTTAAGTACAAGTTAAATTTTTAAAAATCAAAATCCTTAAAAAAATTTATTTATCCTGAAAAGAAAAAAAAAAAGTAAATCTGTTCCACATATGTAAGAATTATCAAAAAATTCTTGAATTTAGATAAGTCACACTTTATTATTATTATTATTATTATTATTATTATTATTATTATTATTATTATTATTATTAAAGCGTTTTGAAAATTTTAAAAAAGTTAAACAGTTTAGGTATTTTAACTTTTTTTTTTTTTTTTTTTTTTTTTTTTTACCATTTACCATCACTTTTCAAGGAGGGGACAGAAATTTAAAATAAATGGAAACCCACCTATGCCCAAACTTAACCCAAATCTCTCTGGTGAGTGCTCTTGCAGGCCTTAAAGAGAGGAAGATTAAATGCAGCAGGAAAAACAGATGAAGGAAGGTGTTTCATAGAAGAGTGGTGAATAAAAAGGAGGAGGCACCACAAGGAGAAAGCCTGAAGTTTCCAATATCCACAAAAAAAAATTTATAGTGCTACGAGGAATATGCAATAGTGGTCAATTCCCTTGAACACCTTCTGCTGTAGTACCTGTATAAAAAGAGATAGTGTACCAAAGTTAGATCACAGAGATAGAGTGTCAAAGGAGTTTGAAAATAACGAACAGTTCATGAGTCTTTTAGACTAAGATTCATCCCTCCCTAAAAAAAAAAAAAATGAAACAAAGCTTCCTCATATGTGAGAACTAGAACTAGAACTAGAACTAGGAGGATAAGACCCAAATATAAGTGAAGTAACTTCTCAAAAGAAAAGAAAAAAAATTCCCACAAACTGAAGAGGACTCCCAGTCACCTTAGCAACCGTTGTGGAATGAAATTTCAAGATAATTTATTTATATTTAAACCAAGGATGTTTATGTTGTTCACAGGTGAGATGGGAGAGACGCTGAAGAATATAGAAGTGGAAAATGTTGAGTGGGAGATGTGAAGAATTTGAGTATTTAAAGAGTTGAATTTCACAAGGTTGAGGTGATCCCACCAGAAAATTACTTCCAGATCAGGAAAAAATACAAAAGAAAGGTGAAGTTGAGAAACTATATATAATATATATATATATATATATATATATATATATATATATATATATATATATATATATATATATATATATATATATATATATATATATATATATATATATATATATATATATATATATATATATATATATATATATATATATATATATATATATTTGACGTTTTTATGTAATTACTCTATGTCCAATTTATTTATTTTTTTTAAAATATTTTTTTTGATTTGTGTAAAACGAAAATTAATTGCTCGTGATGTTCGCAAAGACTAAACAAAAATGGGGGAATTTTGTTCAATTTCGGTAGAATTAAAGTTTGGGGAAAGGCGGAACGAAAACCCCCTAAAAGGGGAAATTTCGATTGAATTAACAGAAGTGGGGGTGGGGGGGAATTCCCCCAAAGGTGGGATAAAAGCAGATTTCAGATCCAATTTGTCTGTCATTTTTCTTTCTTTTCGTCAAAAGTTTTTATTAAATGAGATATTGAAAGGCCACCCGTGTATTCGAAGCTGCATTTGACCTCTCGAGTCTCGTTTGCTGTTCCTGAAATAAATTCATAAAGAAATAAAACTTATAACGATAAAAATTTTCACGTGTAAAAAAGAACTGTTAGTTAATTAAAAATTCCTAATACTCTTGTCATATTCCGTAAAAAAAAAAAATAAATAAAAAATTAAAATAAAATATTTTAAAGAACATTCTTTCATACAACAAATTTCTAAAAATTTTCAAGGGAAAATTTTTCCCGTTACCCCCAGGCCCCAGCTCCCCTCCCTCAATGAAAAAATGGCTTAAATATGTATTAATAATTTTGCGTTAATATTTCATGAGAAAGTTGGGTTCCAAAGGAAGATTTTTACGTTAATAATATTTGATAATTCGTTAATAATATTTGATAATACGTTAATAATATTTGATAATACTTTCCTATGGACTAAGGAAAAGTTGAAGAAAAATTCCGATTCTGCCGATTCCGATACATCAGATTAAATAATTTAAAACAAAACAACAAAACATGAATTGCTTCCTTACCGTTATAAAATTCCATTGCGAGATGACATTGAACATAATTATGATCTTCATGTAAACATTTACGATCATTGTAAACACAAAATTTTCGTTTATAGAAATATTTATTTAAACCAAACATATAAGGACGCTTAATTCAGGATTCTTATCCCTGTACCCGCTTATATATAGTATATATATATATATATATATATATATATATATATATATATATATATATATATATATATATATATATATATATATATATATATATATATATATATATATATATATATATATATATATATATATATATATATATATATATTAAATAGTTTGAGCCCATGCAAGAAGTAAAGCATGTAAGTCATTTCGGTAAGCAATATTTATTTGATATCGGAAAAAACAACCCCAAATTTCCCATGGAATTTATTCTTTCGACTTTACCGACTAATACTTAACATCAGTGTGATCGTCCGTAGAGTGAGTGCAATTCCTCTTATGTGAAAATTGGCACTCCAAAGAGGATTAAAAAAAGAAGCCGAACAGAAATAAAAAAAAAGAGAGAGAGAGAGAGAGAGAGAGAGAGAGAAATGTGGATCTCCGATTTTTTGCATATTCACTAACCATATCAGAGAGATCAAATCTCTGTAATATTTAAATCTCATTGTGACTATACTATCTGATGACAAGAGGTTAGTGTTGTATTAATTGTGTGAGCGAGTTATAAACATTTTGCATCAAACTGCAATAAATTAAACAAGTTAGACTTTAAAAGCATTTTTGTTAGGTATGATTCTTCATCGCGTATTAACACATTTTGGTGTCTGGTTTGATTCCGTTAATGGTATTTGTGTTTTTCATCAGGACCGAGCAACGTTTCACTCCCTTTCATCGTTATCTAACACACGTTATCAAAAGAGCTCCCATTTCGCTCTGTCTTTTTTTGAATTTTTTAATTAAAGTTATCATGTCACGGGCATTGCCCTATTTGAGGAGAGGAACTTTTCAAGGTAATTTCTTCCTAGTATTAACATGTAGGATCGAACCGGCGCCTTCAAGCACATAAGTCTATCACTCTACTGATTGTTCTGCCAAATTCCGATTTTTCCTTGAATATTCGTTCTCTCTTTAACACAAACGATATTTACCACATAATTTTCGGATTGAAGCATGCCCATTTTTGGAGAAATTGAATAGTGAATATAGGTTCTCTTCCTTGTCTAGACCTACACTCGTTTGTAAGATCCAATACTCGTTTCCATCTTCCCCTTGAAAGTGTGTCTGATTTTCCTGGTAAAATCAGTATTCTTACCTTCGTAATGAGCATGTGACTCGAGATCCGTGTACGTTTGTATTCTTGGTAGCTGTCAATTTACAAAGGTGGAAGAGTGTCGTCAGCTACTGCCTTCAGAGAAGAAATAGTTTACCGAAGCAGAGTGCAAGCTCAAAAGAACAAGTTTTGAGAACCACAAGAGGGATACCATCAGGACCTTGCACCTTCTTAGTGTTAAGCTCAGAGAGAGAGCAGAAATGAAATCTTTAGAAGAATTACAATTTTAGACATAATGAGTAGTTGAAGGAGGATTTATAGCTCCGAAATTACCAAAAACTTGAATTAGTAGCAAAACCCCTTATAGGATTCAAATTCCGAAGCTTGGCTGATCTGCCTACTGCGAAAGAACATCAGGATGTTCTTCATTCGAACTATCCCCGGTTTTACTTTTCTTCTCATTGAACTAAACAATTCTCCCCTTGGAAGACAATGATGTACGAAATACCATAACTAGTAGTTAACATGCCAAATATAATTATACTGGTTCACATGGATAGTGGCCTTAACCGATTCAAACTTTTGTAATTAAAATACCATATATCATAAATATCTCATTATCTTGAGTAGCACTTTCATCACTGACTTCATGGAAGGTGTCATCATATCAACGAGATGCTCTCCACCTAGGACCACTATAATAAAATCAGAAAAGAGACTAAATGACATGTTTCCTATTGTCAACAGTCCAGTGTTTGTGGTACCAAGTTCTTTACAACCATGCAACTGTAAGAAAAACTGTTGGAAAGAATCTCTTCAGATGTACTCTCTTTCAAGTGTCCATGATATGGGGTTCTCACTGAGGAGTTCGTTCAGAAACCTGTTCGTGTGGGCTAACATTTTTTTCACTGAAAATTATTCTTAATTTGCTGTCACTATGCAAGACATACTAAGACAGACCTTCCCTGTTAGCAGTCTTTCTCTTTGTTCCAATATAGACAGGCTAAGTTCAACAGGCAAGAGCAGTATTTGAACCCTTCAATCTTGAACGATAATTTTGTCCCTTAGATTAATAAATATCGACGTCATGGAGGAACACTTTTTTTTTTCCTTACAGGTAAGACTTGTCCGTATGCCTCTTTCCATCTATATAACTGCAAACTTGATACTACCTGTTTCCAGTTTCGGAGCTTTCCGCTGCACAAGAACAGATTTAATTCTGGTTTATGATTGCAAATGATGAGAATAATTTAAATTAGCACATATTGCCTACGGGAATAAAAATGGAATCCATTTATTGTTTGGCTATAAAGAAAATTTAATAAAATTGAGCTCACTTTATAATAATATGATGTTTCATTAAACTTTGTTGAAGTCTGAACGCTGTTCACATAAAATTACACAACGAGTCAAATATATATATATATATATATATATATATTTTATATATATATATATATATATATATATATATATATATATATATATATATATATATATATATATATATATATATATATATATATATATATATATATAAAATGGGTTTCATTCAACAGAAATTCAATTAGTTGAGTTTCAATCATACTGTAGATCAAAGAATAGGCATTATTATATTATTATTATTATTATTATTATTATTATTATTATTATTATTATTATATTTATACAATCAATGTAGCATATGTGAAACATCCCACACAACCTATTATTTCATATACGACCAGCACAAATACTGAAGTTAATATTGGAAAAAATAAACTTTATCTGTGAACTATATCAAATAAAAAACCAGAGAAGTTACGTGCAAGCTGATACTGACGATCGATACGTGAACTGTGTCCTGGGGTTTGTTTATAAATAGTTAAAGAACCCCATCTGAGTTTATAAAATATTCTTATAAAATTAAGGAACTTATTTATCAAAAGCCAAAAAAAGACGAAGAGAAACAAGCAGAGATGATCTCATGGTCATTGCAGAGAATATCTGTTTATTTAGTCAAGAAAGAAAAAGATAGTGCATGTATCAAGATAATGATAACATACCTCATCACTGATTCTGAGTTTGAAATAAGTACTGATAAATAGCCTGATATGAAAAACGAACTTGATAATAGGATAAGTTTACATCAGAATTACGAAAACATTTGTTGGAACAGGAAATAAATAACTGAAACAAAATTTTTTTAGAGGCCTTTAAATTTAGAGCTCTTAAATTGTGATGCAGATACAATCTTTTCTCCAGTTTCTGGTGTAATTCAATTTCTTAGTGGAGTGTATATTTGGTCCCCACTACTAAATAGCCATTCACTCTCAATAAAAGAAGGTGGAGCAGAGAGATATTTATATGCCATTATATGTAAATTAATTAGGAAAATAATCGTAAGAAAACTGACGATGTCGATGACGATGACGATTAATCGTCCCATCACTAGTGTGTATGTATATATATATATATATATATATATATATATATATATATATATATATATATATATATATATATATATATATATATATATATATATATATATATATATATATATATATATATATATATATATATATATATATATATATATATATATATATATATATATATATATATATATATATATATATATATATATATATACTTTATATATATCGATATATTATATATTATATATATATATATATTATATATATATATATCTCTTTTACGGCAAATTCTTGTTATATATATATATATATATCGAATATACAAAAATATATATATCTATATATATATATTCTTGTTTTAGTTATCATATATTATATATATATATAT